>WJFB01000280.1:0-76379 GCA_009870185.1 Pygmarrhopalites habei | reverse complement strand
ATTTGTTTTTTTATTATATATTTATAATTTTGAGAATCAGAGAGTACGATCCTATAAAGTTAGGGTCAAGTGGACTGCCCTGCATGGAAGAGGAGCGTTAGCGACTCTTGTTTATATTATAATTTGAAGGTCATCATTTGACTCAAATGTATTGAAAATGCATTTGTACACAATTCTGTCAAATTTGTGTTGCATTCTTCTCCCTCCGCTGTTAGCTTTGACGCTTCTCCTTGCATTTTTATTGGCACAATAAATAGAAAATAATGGAGAAAAGGAAGAAAGTCAAAAGAGAAAATGCTACATTTTCCATTTCTTTTGAGGTAAACTGTACTGCTGACTAGAACGAACGGACGGAGAAAGAAAAGGGAGAAAATAGAATGAAAATTCTCTTTCTCTCTCTTTCAATATCTACACCCACTATATCTAAGGGAATATGGTGCTTTCAATGAGAATTTAACTCAAAGAGACGACGGCGAGGACTGCTGTCGTTTTTACTTTTAGCTAAACTGCACTTCCGTATTTAGATCAAGCAGCCTCAGCACTAGCATTATATGTATATAGCATACACTCTCACAAGTCCTCATATATAAAGGAAAGTAGTCGGAGAAAGCCTTTCTTGAGTGGGGGGTTGGAGAAAGAGAGTGGAAAAAGAAACTCAGTTCCTCCCGAGCTTTTGGCAAAAAGCGGATGTATGTGTGTGCAGACTGCAAGTCTTAAGATCAAGGGAAAAGAAGGGATGGAGGGTTTCTTTTTCTCTATACACATCAGCCGTCCACACAGCAGCAGCAGGAGCATGAGGACTGTGTAAAGAAAACCGGAGAAAAAGCCAGAATCAGAAAAAGAGAAGAATAGTAAAGAATAAATGTTTCTTTTTTCCCTTCTCTCTCTCTCACTTTCTCTTTTCTCTCGTTGAGAGAAAAGCAATTGTGGCTTGCAATGATGCTGGCATGTGGAGAAGGGGGTGGTTGGTTGGTTTGGTGTTCATCTGAGATACGAGGATGAGACAAAAGAGAAGCACAAGAGTACTAAATTCAACATCTTTTTCCTCCCAGACAACACAGACTAGAAAAGAAGAAGAGCTGTGGAAACACAACAGCAGCATGCACAATTTATCGTCCCACTTTTCCTCTACCACGGACTAAAGTCTTCATCCCCCGCCTGTCTCCCTCCCTCTACAATTTACTTTGCTTTTCCCGATTTAGGGAGAAAGCAGGGGAGAAAATGCACTTTCATTTAATAAGAAAGGAGCTCCACTCTCAGCTTTCACTCCCTCCCTCTCTCTTCCTCTTTCGGTTGACATGCCTAAGTGACATTGAAATTGACAGTTGGGTGAGTGAGAAGGGAAGGTCAAGGACTGGACTTGGGTCTGACACTGTCCGAACCAGTCCCCCCTGGACACGTTGGTGAAAAAAGATATAGGGACAAGAAATACGGATTATGAGGACAAGGGAAGGAAAGAGGACAAAAAAATGGGCTCGGCTATAATGATCAAGTGGCGGCTTTCTCCCCCTGGACAAAGACAGCACCTACACATTACACCCTGGCACGTGTGTGTTTTCTCCTATACTCTGTAGAGTGGGTTGCGTAATGGAAAAATAAATTGAATTGAATGCTCAGAAAAAAAAAGGACGAACCTGGAGATAAGCAGAGGGGTCGGTCTCCTTGAGGGCCTCAATACAGAACTGGATGAGGGCTGTGGTTTGTTGGAGTCTCTGTGTATGACTTGACACTTCTGTCTTGAGAGACCGTAATTTATACTCTTTTTCTCGTCGGATGTACGAAATCAGTTCGTGCTTACGTTGCTGAAGGGCCTCCACTATCCCGTCCACTTGGGCTGTGACCAGATTCTCCATTCCTCCACAATTCTCCTGCAAAATCAGAAATGCAAAAGCAAATGAGGAAAAAATTGAATTTAGTTTTTACACTCTGACTCCAATAAGCATAATGGAGTTTAATTATTAAAGCAAATGTAAATGTGAGTGTGTTCGATCATATGTGTGTGTGTCTGTAGGAATTCCAGTGAACATCGATTTGTAAGAAATTTTATGGGATGTCAAGGGTCTCTTGGGAAAGTCAGAGACAGACTAGGAAAAACTGAACAAATTGTCTGGGGAAAGGATTTTGACGGCGGTGAATTTGTCAGAATTTAAAATTCAATCTCTCTCTCTCTCTCTGTTTTTCTCTCTCTCTCTCTCTTCTTCTTCTTCACCCCACTTTTTGTTCGTGGGTGTGTCAAAAAACAAAAGAATTGCCATATAAATTGTCGATTCAGAGAAAGAGAGACCACTCACATCAAGTTGAGTAGAGATTCGATTTTTTGATGTGGAAATTGAGCGAAGGAACAAGTTGATCTCTTTCCTTTAAGTGCAATTCAATGCTTATCATTGACTGGAGAGAGAGTGTGTGTGTGTGTCTGTGTAGGGTGGAATAGATGGAGATAAAATTTGTAGAAGCAGAGGAGGAGGAGGGTGAGATGGGAGAGATTTCTGGCATTTAAAGGAGACCTATAATACTAATACAATTTAATGTGTGCCTGTCTTTTTGTGTATGTGTGTGTGTGAGGGTGAATGTGTGTAGTGGGGTAACTTATCTCAATTCTAATGTCAATCTGATTTAAGGGCTCTAGTTCAAATAAACGGTTATACACAAGACAAAGTGTCTCCCCTCTGAAGGCGTGTAGAAAAAAAAAATAAAATGCTACTTTTGAATTAATGACTTGGAAATGCAACTTTCTTTTCCTCTCTCTCTCTCTCTTCTTTACTATGCTCAATCCCATCTTCAATCCACAATTTTCGACTGAACTACATTACCATTCTTCTCTTTCTCTCCTGTCTTCTTCATCCCTCTCTCTCTCTTTTTCGAGGTGCACAGTGAAAAGGAAAATTTTCAGATAGAGAGAGAGAGAGAGAGAGAGAAGAATGAAGAGTCAGAGCCAAGACGATAAAAAAGAGAAAGTTTTTCTTCTCTCACTCTTACCCATCCTCCCATCTCAACTTGTCTTTTATTTTCTTTTTCATTTAATTTATCATCATTTTTTATGCTCCTATCCCTTCTCTAACAAGAATCAAATTGTCTCGAAATTTCTTTCTTCCCTCTTTCTCCACTCTCTACTCCTCTCTATTTTTCGATTAATCCATTTTATCTCATCATTCCTGGATAACGTAAATCCAAATTTAAATTTTCACAAAGAATATTCAAAATTCCTTTTCCCTCCCTTTCTACACTTTGGGCTCAAATCCATTTCCGAAGATCCTCAGATATAATATAAATAAAAAGTAGAGAGATTGTTTCATATATTTCTAAAATAACTTTCACTCTCTACTTTTGTCAACATGTAATAATCTAATGATAATAGTTGTGAATTCATTCCCCCTGTATCCTATTTTTGATTGCAAAAAGAAGGAAGAGAGGATAAAAGTGAGGTAAGGAAATGAAACACATAAAAATTGACTGCACAACTCTCTCTATCATCCTCTATCCCAAGAACCTAGGAAAAGCAAAGTGAAGAGAGACTTTTGACTGCACATTCACTCCATGATATTGAGAGGAGAGAGAGAGAGAAAGGGGAAGAAAGCACATTCACGATATTTTATGCGTTCCAAATGAAATGCAATCTGACGGGAGGAAAAATAAGCGAATTTTTATACTTCCTTTCTCCCCTTTCTATACATATAAGTACAATGTGCGTGAATTCCATGTAGAAAGGCTGAGCCGCATGTTTCGGCTGTTTTGGTGTTGCCTTTCCCTGTGAGCGTGTGTGGAGTTTAGTGTGTTGTCATAGAGGCTGGGTTTTGCTATGGTAGATGGGTCTAATGTAAGAGTTGAAAGTTTCCCCCTTCCCAAGTCTCCATCATTCTATCTGTTCACCTCGCATGTCTTCACATAGAGAAGGGATGGAGGGGGAGGCTGAGCAGACTGTTGGAGCCTCTCTGCTAGATGATAGGTATGTAGAGGCAGCTGGGAAAGGCTGGAAAGAATTGCGGGAGGAAAAGGGGGAAAACATACCCTCGAGACATAAAGAATGAAAAGAGAGAAGAAATATCCTGATGATCCAATGCGCTCTCGTCTCATCTCTCCAAAAACTCAACTTCTCCTCCTCTTCTTCGTCTCCTCTTGGAAAAAAGAGAGAGCCCCCTCCTCCACACACACACAAACACAAGCCCAAACACACACATCCACAAGAGAGGGATGAAGAAAATAGAAAAGGAATTCAGGGAGAAGAGAGAACGGATCAAAATTTACGCACTTTCTCAGTCAAGGAACAATTTCGACAAGTCTTCCCCTCATACCCACACACACACACACTCGCATACACTCGCACTCAAATGCATGCACACGCACACATTTATGCGAAGAATCGAGGAGAGAGGAAGAGGGATGCAGTGTATAAACTTTATGCATGCTCGCTTCATTTCCATTTGATATCCAATAGATTTTATTTTTCTTCCTTGTCGATGCATATAAATCAACTTTTTTCCCCTTTATTGAGTCAGCTGGGGAAAGAGGAGGAGGATGGGGGAGAAAGTTCAGATTTTATTAACTTTACATACACAATTAATTCATGACTGTCATTATTAAGTTGAGGAGGCCCATCCTCCCCAACTTAAAAAAGAAGATTGAAAGTTTAAAAATGCCAAGGGCATAATTGAATAAAAAACCAATTGGCAAATCAATGATGAATAAACATGAATTATTATTTTACGAATCGTTTTCATAAATAAAAATTGATTTAAATAAATAATGCCTGTACATTTTAAAATTATGTAGCAGAAATTCAACAGTCTTAAGGAATTCCAGTTGTATTGTAATTATTTCAAAATTTTGTTCAAAAAGATGAGCCAATTTATTTCAAAGTAAAATTGTTTGATATTTTTCTAGAAAAAGGACTTGTAAGAGGATTTACTAATTAAAGATACAAAAGGATGATTCTTCCTTTCTCCAATTTAAATTCAAGTCCTTCCGAAACTCCAGAGAAAGTTGAGAAAGGACGAGGAAAGGGGATGGAGCAAAGACATTCTTGTAGATTAAATCCATAAATGAGCAAGCACGCATACACACCAAGTTACATGATATCCTGTACACACACACGCATGTATACATATACATGGTGGATTTAAGTCGGAGGGTGATTCAATAAGTAGAAAATGTTTCTGCGATAAGATTACGATTAGAGAGAGAGAGAGAGAGAGGAATCACATTTGTCCTACATGACTTGACTTTGAAATTGTCTAGCCACTGGTTATTTCGTATCAGTTTCCAGGCAGCCTGGTAGTCGAGAAAAAAACCCGAAAAAAACTTTTCCTCTTAAAATCCATATACAGACACACACACACTGTGTATGTGTAGTTATTACAATGTATATAATACGCAATATTCTTTCTCTCTTTCTTTAACTATCCGTATCTACACTACACTTGCACCTACACGCACTTCCTCCTATTTTCCTCCCCGAATTACATCCTCTCTCTATTTTTAAAGTTGTAACGTCCTTGTACTTACATCTCTTGACTTTTCCCTATCAAAAATATGGAACTGCCAAGAGAGAAGCCTTGCCTCAAGCAAGACGATAGAAGTCTTACATACGAAGAAGAACATGCACACTTACACACACACACATTATTATATACAAAGCTAAGACATAAGTGCCAGTCAGCCAGTCAGATAGATTTTATGGTTATGGACTGTAGGAAATATTATCGTTCCTTTCTCTGCCTCCTCAGCAGAGCAGAGCAGAGCAGAACAGAACAGAAAGAAAGAGAAATGAGAGAAAGCACGCAAGTTTTTCCTTCTTCTTTTCCCCTCCTCTCTTACGTACGACTAAGCAGTTTATTCTATGAAATACGCACCTCAACTTTTTTCCACAAATGTACATGTATAGCCGCTTCTCTTTCTCCTTTTTTGTTTGTGGAGGAGCCTCAGGCGACTCCTTGACTCCATGATTAAATGCATATCAAAGTAAGGGAGCAAATAAAATCACGTCATTTGCTCCCACATTAAGACTTTCACATATTTTCTACGACTCAATCCAAAGATATTTCTGATACGGTAATGACTTTCTCTTTCCATCATAATGAGTACATGTTAATGCGGTGCGTAGTCCACACACGAGGCTATTCAGTATAATGTCAAATGTAATAAGACAAGGGATTTTAATGGGAGATTTATATTTTGAAAAAAAACTACCACACAAAGCCTTTGACTGCCGTAATAAATTCAGACAAGAGAGAAATTCTGAGGTTAGTGGACACACTCATCCATGCTTGAGTTGTAGGGAGAAAACGAGAGTGAGAGTTAGAGAGGGAGGGAGAAAGTTTTTAACGATTGACCGCAGCACATCCATCTGGCGTATGTGTGGTCGTGTCTATATGTACCATGACTCTTTATCCACATATTTGTCATGTGGGAACAGAGAGAGGGAGGAATGGAATGACTTTCACATACAAAGGGAATCCAGTCAATGGCAATTCAATTGGAAAATGAAAATGAAATAAATAAAGGCATTTAGTACAATACAATGTATAAAATCTATACGAGAGAAAGTGTTTGAATCCAAAATTTCCCAATTTTCTCTCTCTCTCTCTTTCTCCCTGACTCGCATTGACTTATTATTGCTAGAAGATTGCTTTATAAACTATGCACAAAGTATTTTCTGCTCATAAGGACGACAACCATTATCGGCAATGCAAATAAGCCAGTCTCTTGATTTATATATTTGTAAAAAAAAATTTGGTCGAACATACACACGACAGAGAAATAAATGTTAGAACCTCACATTTCTCTCTCTCTCTCGCTTTTACCCTTGCTTTCGCTCTGCTTAACATTGGTGCATTTCCAAAGGATTGTGTGTAATATGTACATGTGGTGGGGGAGAGAAAGCCCGGGAATCTTGTGATGGAATGTTTTGATGCATGCTCAAACTCGGCTTCAACGCGAACTTTACATTAAAACCCCCTTCTCTCTCTCTCCTAACTCTTTCTCTGTGTATCGATCATTAACGTGTCACGAACAAAATTACTCGAATAACACTCTCATGAAATCATTTCAACCAGGAAAACTTTAACCCCCTCCAACTTTCTTTTCCCTTCTTCGCGTTCCTTCCCTTCTTCCTCTTCCCCTCCACAACGCACTCATTCTGCATTCTGATCAACCTTAATGCAGCATAAAGAGTCTAGACTGCGGTGATACTATTGCAGAGAAATGTACAACAACAACAAAAAATTCATTCCTATCCCCTCCATCCTTGTTCTTTTCCATGGTAGATATTTGAGTACTTTCTCCAAATTCCTTTCGAAGGGAGATTGTGGAGAAAGGCAATCTCAATTTGTTTTTTATGCAAATTACAAACTACGCGCACATTTCTAAACTCAAAATTAGTTAGAAATATATTCACAGCTCTTAAAGTAATTTTTCTACTGTACTTTTTATAATTCATATGTTGCAACAATTGATTTTGAACAATACAAAAATTTTCAACGTTTACACTGAAATCACGTGATAATCAATAGAGAGGAAAGACTGCAAAGTGTCTATGAGGAAATGACAATAATTAATTAAAATAGAAATTTATCCTTGGATTTGTAACCACTCAGAATTATAATTTGATTGCAACATGACAAAATTTAAATGCTTTCCCTCTCTCTAGTCTTTCCCTAGATTTTCAAAAACAAAGAGAAAGATGAGGAGAAAGCAAGGGAGAGAGAGAGAGTTCAACTTGTCATCTCACTTGTCATTACTGTCAGGCTGAACCAGAACACAAAGAGAAAGTGAGAGTGTGGGAGGCAGCCACAGTCGAAGCCACAACGGCCTGGGTTTAATCAATACACTGAGAATTGTATAGACGATAAATCTTTAGGGTGACTTTGATTGAAGTCTCAAGAGCAACAGAGCCATCCCCTCCCTCCTCCTCCTTTTGCACAATATTACCATTCCATCCTCCCTTTAGGAAAAGGGAAAGTTTGGTTAGAAGGACTGTGCATACTTTCTAAATATGTACAAATTGAACAGGATCTTAATGGTCCTGTATAGATTTCTTCATCCCCCCTTTTCTTCCCTCATTGGAATTTTCGATGAGATGCTGCTACTCTCTCTCTCTCATGATGCATTCCCACACACACACAAGTACAAACAGTGGAGGGTTGCAAAATTCTACATGCACCCAGAAAGACACACACAATCTAGGAAACTCCAGGAGAAAGAGGGAAGGAAACAGTTTTTTCCCCTCTTCCATTTTTTTTCACCACACAAAAAAGGAAATGCATTTTGTTTCTTCCCTCCCTCCCTCCTGTGCACTGTTGTGTGCACTGCTGAGTGTTCTGCTCGATACTGCATTACAAGACTAAATCATGTTTGGAGAGCGGAAGACTCAACATGAGGGAAACATGGGGAAGCGGCAGAAGAGGAGGAGGAGGAAGACGAAGAAGACTATAAAACTAAACTATGGAATGAGATGGGAGTTGTGTGTGGACAAATTCGTCTTCGTCTTCCAAGATAGATGAAGGTGGAGGAGGGAGGAAGAATCGGAGGGTGGTGAAAACCATCAAGAAGATGATGACTGCAGGAACTAGGAACCTCAGTCTTCTTCACTCTCTCCCTCTCTCAGTGTGTGTGTGTATTCAGTGCAGGGCAAATCACATACTCTGCCAACTGCCACTGTTTCATTTCCTCTGCTTCCCCTCATCCCTCCTCCTCCGTTCTCTCTGCAGTCAAAAGAGGAAAACGAGAGAGAGAGAGTGGAGAGTGCTCACAAAAACTGAGATTCAACAACTCTGCAAAAGTTTATAAGATTTTCACCGGGCCGTCCAAAGAGAAACAAAGGCTGGAGTAAAGCACCCGCAGCACATGGTTTGAGACTCTCTGCGTCATCCTCCTCCCTTTCTCCTCCTCCTCCTCCACCTTCATTCCATGGGATGCAGGGAACGACACCGGCAGATGAGCACGTCGCAGTGCATGTAAATATGTACTTGTAAATTTACGGCCCGTTGTATCCCTGTGCTCTATGCTCTTTACGGTGAAAGAGCGGGTGAAATGAGAGAGTAAATTCTTCAAGATGTTCTTACGCATACAACTACCGTACTTTCTCCATTGAGTGGAGATGAATTTAAATTAAAAAGAGAATGGATTTTGTGCTAAAACATTTCCACAATCAGACGTGCGAAAGATTAGGGTTGAATTCTGTGGAATACGGTATGTGTGTGTGTTTTACATAGTATCTCATACTGTAGAAATAAGGGAGACAGTTTATTTGACTTGCTTGTGGCTTGTGTTGTGTCGGGCTGCCATGTAAATCTTCCGTATGCTCCTCTCTCTCTCTCTCACGAACACACACAGTAGAAGAGGGAAGGAACCAAGGCGGGAGGAAATAAGGTGGCTTTGCTTGCATTGCATGAGGAAAAGAGGGAGGAAAGACAGGAGATCATTAGAGCAATATTGGAAAAGTGTCTCTTACTACCAGGGCAAGCTATTAATCTCTTGTCTTTCCTTTTCCTTCTGTTGTCCTCCTCCACCTCCTCTCCTCTTCCTCCAAGGCGTCTTACTCTCCGAGAGAAATTACCCGCCCTCCATATTGTAGAATGTCATTCCATAGAGCAAAGATATTGCGTAGGCAATTTCTTAAATAAAATCCACAGCTTCGTCTTTCCATCATTGTGTCTGTCACGTGGGGTGGTTGTGTGTGTGTGATGCAGGCAGGATTCGATCTTTACCCTTCGATCATCATCACTTTCAGAAGAGGAGGAGGAGGAGATGAGCGAAAGAGACGGACGGAGATTGGGGGAAGGTACAATATCAATAAAGAAGTTATGATGCTGTATAGGGATGTACACCATTTATATAAAGGAACATATTGCAGGGATATTAGCTTAAGAGATGAAATCAGACGGGATTGAGATTGGGATCCACAGGCTGGAGGAGGAGGAGGAGAAGCAGTTGACATGGAGAAGACGAAAGAATCAACACAGTGAAAAAAGAGGATAGAAAAAGGAAAAGGAGGAGGAGAGGAGAAAAAACTAATCATCAAATGTACCTGACTCCGTGCCTCGTGTGTGTGTGTGTATGTATGTGTAGGGGAAAGAAGAGGATTTCTACATTTAGCAAGACACACACACATTTATGTCTATATATCTCTACGCAACTCGTATTTGGCTTGGAATTTTTGTTACTTTTTTCTGTTCCCCATCCTCCCGGTCCATTCAGGAGGACAGAGGAGGAGGAGAAACAAAAAGTTGTCTTCCTTGCACGTCTCACGTTCCTCGTCGTCTCGTCGTCATTCGTCTGGGTGTCATTACTCGAAATTCGCAATCTTTCAGGGGAAACAGACAGTCTTCCTCTTTTGTGTGTGTGTGTGTGAAGGTATACTACTTTTTTTGTCAACATGACAGGCTTAACCTCACATCCATATTGTTTACCGTACAGCTGTTCATAAAACCCGGGGATTTGTCTTTCTAGTATTTTAGTTCAGAACTTCGTAGTTTTTGTAAAATACTTTTTTGTTGATTAAAATTGTCACTAAAAATATTCCAAACTACCTTAGAGTTCAAATGTGTGTAGTACAACGTAAAGTTGTTTTACTCATCTAAATGCGTGTTGCAATCTCGTGTAATTGTTGAACGCACTTAAAGAATATGAAAAAATTAGAATGAAAATGGACTTACATTGATTTTCTCCGTTTGACTTTTGAGCCTTTGGATGAATTCTGTTCCCGATTTGGCTTTCTCTGAGAGTTGCTGAAGATTGTGCGAAAGCTCCGTCTAGACAAAAAAAACAAAGAAAATTGAAAACGTGATTAATTTTCATTGGACCTTCTCATCCTGGATTAGGATCTTTTGTTACATTAGACCCTTGTGTACATTAGACAATTAGATTGTCAAATAAAAAGGGAAAAAAAGGATAATGGAACTTCAAAATAATTATTTTCTCCAACTTTCCCCTTTCATTCCCATTTACTTTATAAATAGAAAAAACAAGGATTTAAGCTGAGCTCTTTGATCCCATCACATTTACATGGAAGGTACATTATATTAAATATTTGCTAGGGGGTGTCCCCAGTTAATCTCTCTCTCTCTCTGATTCTATCTTGACTTCAAATGTCCGTGTAGTTCAAACGCTTAGATTAGCACAGAAAACCAATCATCTGTATTTGCAGCTGCTTCCACACACAAGTATCACTGCCTGTACTTGTAAATAGTGTAATTGTCGACTCTGCGTCAACTTAGACAAATAGAGTCACCTGAAAGTTCCATCACGTACTTCATTAGTCATATCACGCTGAGTTCTCTCTCTTTATTTTCTCTTTGTGCGTGTGCGAGTCTATTGTCAAATACAAAGTGTGTCTCTCATTCTTCCAAAAAGTACAAATTCGGGAGTTGAAAAATATATATTCTCTCTTTCTCGGATCAGTACAATCCTTGCATCTCCAATTGTAATTCAATGACTCTCTTCCTCCCGTTGTATCCCTGTGTGTGGAGTGAACGAATAAATTTTGGAGGAGATCAACCAGTCCTCGAGAAATGTATTGAATAAAAACAACAATAGACTCTCGAATGAAATTCAGGATCAATTCACAATCCTTCTTTTTTACCCTTCTCTCTTCTTTACTCCGTTTGAGGGAAAGATACGAGAGGAAGGAGGAGGGAGGAGATGAAATCGGAATCGGAGACTTGTAATCGTCTAAGGAAAGAAGAAGGAGGAAAGCAAGAAGGAGGAGGAGGAAGAAAGTAATTTAATTACCACTTAGACTCTCTGCAAATATAATGGAGAGAAATACATGAGGAGCGTGCATGTTGTGTGTGTGTGTGTTGTGTTCTAATTATGTGTATGTGCAGAATCTCAGGATTGAGTGAGAGAGTGTGTGTACAGTACAATGATGCATTAGCTTAATAATAATTGTAAATGGCATGCGATTCTTCTGCGTTCCTCGTGTACAAGTGAGAGTGTGTGTGTTTACATTATACACTTTTTTACGACGCACCATAAATCATTTTCATTGTAATTATAAAGAGAGAGTGGGAGAGAGAGGAAGAGGAGGAGGAGAAGCATGCAGAAATTTTTTGGATCCACTCACGACTCCCACAAGAAGACATTTTAAATAAATACGGATGGAGGCGGAGGAGGAGAACGCAAAGTGTATAAATGTGGATAGTCACATTAAATTTTTGCAGGACAAATGTACATTAACTACTTGTATGCCAAAATGTGGAGAGTTGTATTAAGTATCACACAACACTCTACACGGCAGTACGTACAAGTCCTACATGTGTGTACACATGCACACACAAAATTAAGTAGACCAATGGTTGAAATGACTCTGCCTTCACTGTATTGTATTGTAGTTGTGTGTGTGCTCATAAATTATGCAGATGTAGAATTTTGGCGGAAACTGGAGTTTTGGATGAAATTAGATTCTGCATCTGGTCCATGGAGATAACGAAAAGGAGTGAGAGAAAGAAAAAGAGAGAGAGAGGAACTGCCATCTGATTTAATTTAAGTCTCGGACTTATTATGGACTTTCACTTTAGCCGACTGTATTTTCCTCATTAAATTTTACGCTCAATCATTTAGAAGTGTACCTGCTTTTCCCTTGTGTCCATTTATTGGTCTCAGGGTAGTAACCATAAAAATACAAATCTGGATTTACAATCTTTACGAGAGGGAGGATTCTGATAAAAAATTATAAATTTTTTAATAAAAACAAAATATGCATAAATTGTATTTTTAAACAAAATTTTAATGTGACATTAATTTTAAAAAATTTTGTAAAAATAATCCTCAACGATTTCCTCCGCTTATCATTCACCGTCTTAACTACCACTCAACACACAAACACACGGATTCTCACATTACATTATCTGGCTACTCCAGAAAAAGGAGAAGGGGTAAGAAAAAAAGAGAGAGAAAGGGAAAAGGAAGGGTTGGAGAGGCGTCAACATAATTTGATTAAAAGCGTATCACTTCCACATGGAAACTTTACAAATGAGATTACTTTCCCTATGTAACTCCACACACAGTCAAGAATACTTTCTTTTTCTCCCCTACTTTTTTTCTGTTTCGTGAAATTACCCTATAAAAATTACTCTTCTTGTCCATTATCTCTCTCTCCACTCCATGCTTGTATCCTTAACTCGCTTATAATAACACAACCCCCTTTCCTCTCCTTTACAATACTTATATGCACATTGAGTATCTTCCAAGATTTTTTCCCTCGGCCTCCAAAATGAAATTCCGACGGAAATTTATATTTTGTCTCTTCCTCTTCAAAAAATAGAACTTTTTTTATATATATAAAAAACTAATTTTATATGAAACGTATTTTTCTGCACTCTCAACTTTGTCTCCAAGACTCCAAGAAATTGGCTAAATTTAATTCTTTTTTACTATCTATATATTTTTACTGTTTGGAAAGAGTCTCTTTACACACAAGGATACAATAAAGCGATCGAGTTGATACAATTTTTATTGTTTTCTCTTCTACAAAAATGTGCGAAATAAATGTGTTTTCTCTTTCCTACATTCTACAGGCCACTTAAGTTTTTGAGACCCAAAATGTGGAGACAAAAAGAAAGGTGAAACTGCAGAGAGAGAGAGAAAGTGTGGGTGTGTGTGTGAGAGGGAATAAAAAGCCAAATTCAATATTAAAAGTTGGAGAAAGGATTGAAAAGGGAAGAAAATAGTTGGACAACAAGATGCTTCACAAGTACTCTTCTAGAAGTGTCTCCTTTCTCCAAAAAAAGGCCATGGAATGGAATGGAAGTTGGGCACGTGACCTCCCTCCACTGTTCTCTGTTTTCTCCCTCTTTCATCCTACATTGTTTTATAAGGCACTTGTGTGTGGAAGTCCAGAGAGGCAGTGTGTGTTGTTTCAACATATGCATCTCCACCCTTTTCTCCATGTCATATATAAAGGAAGAGACGATGTGCGTACACAACGTGTGTTTGTGTGTGTAGGGGAGAACTGAATGCAAAGCCACAATACACTTATTACATTTGTGTTGAGTGTTTAAGGAAATTCTATGAGGCTGTTCTGCAGGAGGTCACGAATGGAACTCTGTCGAAGAATGCAGCTGCTCTATGTATACTTCTCTCTCTTCTCCCTTTTTTTCTCTGTGGAATAGTCAAGCTAAAAGCTTCCACCTTGGCCCACGACACTTCATAACCATAATCTAAAGAGAGTCCATGTTGTTGTCGTCCTCGTCTGATTCAGAATATCAATACCAATAGTGGCTTTCTATCGACCCGACTCTCCTTGTTTCTCTTTCCTTTCTCCTTTCTTCTTTCACCATGGACAGCGGGGAGAAAGAAGAAAATTCTAAAAAAAAGCAACCACTATTCCTTTCAACTGTATTTCCATTCTTGTTTTCTCGGTAGTATTTAAAGTACTTTTAAAAACACATTTTATTATTCATTTAGTGTGCGTATGTGCGTGTGTGCGTAGAGTGGAGAGAGAGAAAATGTGTGTATGAATTGGTGAAATCTAAAATGATGCACAAAGTGAATTGAAGAGTTGAGAAAAAAATGAGAGTTGAATACACACAATAATAAATAAATTGAACTTTTGTGCTTCTCATGGCTTTCACCCAGTGTTCATCATGGAGAAAAGGGACGGGTAAGAAGAGGAGGGGAAAGTAGAGAAAAGGAGCAAAGGAATGATTTACACGCATCCTTACCCCCTTTTCCATTTTTTTGTATTTTGCATTTTATTTTCCAACACATCACACATATATACTTTATTATTATATTTCACGTTCATTACTTTGGAGGGAATCTGAAAAAGGAGGAAGAGAAAAGGGGGAAGGGAAAGATGTCGATGCCTTGCCATATACTAGAGTATCCAGTAAAGAAAATCGAAAGAGAATGTAAAGAGAACATCTCATCGCTTTGACAGTTGAAGCAATGCAATGGAGGGAAGAGAGAGAGAGGAAGGGACTGAATTTATCAGAATGAAAAGGAAAATTCAATGGATGGAAGCTAAATTGTAGACTCTCTCTCTCCCTCGCTCAACGAAATTTCTTCCGGTGATTCAATAAAGGTATTCTCTTCTCTCTCTCTCTCTATAAAATACATGTCAGGTACTGGGTCTTTGCTTTACTAAAGTGGCAGGATGGCAGGGAGTGTGGGTGTGTGTGTGTATATGGGAGAGAGACAAAGGAGGTGATAATGGAATACTTTATTGGCAAGGGAAACCAACACATACATACACACTCTCTCTCTCTCGTATACAGAGTTACACCCAGACACCATACAAGTGTGAAGTAGAGCCAAAGAATCCGATTTTCTTTCAATCTATACCTATGCTTTTG
The DNA here is from genome assembly GCA_009870185.1 of Pygmarrhopalites habei. Lineage (NCBI taxonomy): Eukaryota > Metazoa > Arthropoda > Collembola > Symphypleona > Arrhopalitidae > Pygmarrhopalites > Pygmarrhopalites habei. Next base: position 61,089 of record WJFB01000280.1, on the reverse strand, counting down.
AGAGCGAGAGAAAGAGGAGCTTTGAAGATTTCTTCCTTCAAGACAATAACTCGCTGCTGCTGAGTCAAGTACACAAGAAGCTCAGGTGAGAGATAGTGAGAGTGAATGGCTTGTAAAATAAAGAATGGAAGGAGTAGGTAGTTGCTTTGAATTGTAGTTTATATCATTTTTGAATTTTCTAAATTCTTCCATCACTTTCCCCACATATAAATTCTCTCTCTCTTTATCTCTCTGACATTTTAGGCAAAAGTGACGTGCATGCAGGGAGCTAATACGAAAGCCAAAAAATACCGATGTAAGAAAACTGTAAAGGAGGAGGGAGGAGAACAAGAACAAGTACACACAGGAATACCACGCAAACTAAAAGTATAGAGGGAAAGTGTTGGAACACGACGGACGGAGAGGGATGGAGGGGGTGAAAGTAACCTGATAAACTTTCCTCTCGCTCTTCCGTGTGTTCTATTTTCCTTGCTCACTCAGGCTCACACGAACTCTACTGCTTTCACTGTGTAGATTCTCCATTATCGTCTCCATGCTCATGAGCCCTCCCTCTCCCTCCACCTCCACTTCTCTATACAGTACAAAGACTTATTGGTCTCTAGTGAAAAATTCATGGGAATTACACACACTTACACACAAAGATTTTATATGGTGATGTGTCATCTAGTAGGAAATTCCTTGTAAGTTTCTAATAAAACTATTTTTTAAAATCCCTTACGCCTGACTAGACTTCTCCATACAAATTTTTGAGAATGAATTGTGAAAGTTTTCTCTCTCCCCCATTCACCTCCTTTTTATTTAGTTGTACGCTTTTATATTTTTTAAAAGGAAAATATTCCAAATATTCTGAGATCAAACATTTATTTTTTTGAATTTAATTGAAATTTGAGTACTCTCTTTGTGATTTTCCCAGCCTATGCCATGTAAGTGCCATTGTCCACGAATTGAGCTGAAGAGAGAAAAATTCCGTTTTTTCTATTCAGTCTCATCACATTTCATGAAATACTAGCTGGGACAAGGCTCATTTGAATTCTAAATTGTACAAACACGCACACTGCACCACCCAACGAAAAGTTTGGACAGGGTGAGCGTCATAAGAATTTCAGAGAGTTGAGAAAAGTAGGGGAGATTTTGAGAAAGAGAGTGATAAGATGGATGTGTGTGTGTGTGAAATTTACATGTACATCGTACCCCTCGACTGCTAGATTATTTCTATTCTGGACGATTTGGAATTGTGGCTCAATGTACAGTATATTCATATCTGTGTCTTATATAAACTTATGTGTCTCTTTTTCCTCTTGAAGGGAATTGTGATTTTGGTTCGTGTTTCGTTATTCGTTAAGTGACTACAAAAGAGCCTTCATTAATTAAAAGTTAACGTGATATCTTAGAGAAATTCAGAGTGAGACAAGGAGGACTTGAGAAAAGGCAAAGAGGGAAGATAGAGAGTGTGTGTGGAGAGAGAGAAAGAGAAGGAGGGGGAAAACTTCATCATCTGAGAAATAGGAAACTGGAATGAAAATGAAACAATTCCTCCATTTCTATATGTCATATAGCGAGGGACGTGTTTGTATGTCTCTGTGAGTATTATTATGTGCATAGTTTCGCTGTGGTTGTTCTATTAGTACTCTAATTCTCCTCCTCCTATTTAGCTTCTTGTTACGACTCTTCGATTACAGCTCTACTCAAAAAGATTAAGTTACAATTTACGGGCCCATGGAGCCACCGCCAGCTTTTATACAGTACGAAGCCACACACACACACACACACATGAGAGAGAGAGTTATGGTCACCACCACCACCACGAGGTACTTATACTAAATAAAGTTTGACGACTCTCACTGTGTGAGATGTAATCCAAAAGTTTTTGCACAACACACATTCTCTCTTTTCACTCTTCCCCTCTCTTTCCACACACACACACACACCGAGGGACAAAAGGGAGCTGGAGATAAGAGTTTTTAATTCAATTAAAATTTACGACAGAACATGAAACGGAGAACTCTTGGCCAATCTTTTTTTCCGCCTATGGTGCTATGCTGTGACACCATCGCTCTCATTTACATCTCCATTGAATGTCCACATCCTTTTAAAAATTGAGGATAAAGAGAAAGCCGGCGAAAAATTATTCGGATTTCTTTAATGACAGGTCAATTAGACTACATCAAACTCGCCACGACTGTCCAGTCAAGTTTTATATTTTTTCAAGTGGGGTTTCATCAAAACCGGTTGTCACATTAAATTGTGTTCAATTTACAAATGATATTTTCTAGTTACTTCAATTTCGACTCACAAATTTAAAGCTTATTAAAAATTTGCGAGTTCAAATTAATTTTGAAATTACAATTCAAAACTAGTCCCAATGTGTGTGTGTGTGTGTATGGAATGGAATTTTCACAGTGTGAAGAACCAGGGGTAGCAAAGTGCAAAGTTTTTCCTCGAATGAACTGTTTAACTCTTTTAACGAAATGTCAATTCAATTAATGGAGTTTACATAATAATTATGCAACAAAGAGTGCAGTGCTGTGTGTGCGTGTGTGTGTGGTGCACATAAATCCCCCAGAGTCTCCTCTCATGCTATCCGTATTAATGTATTAATTTTAAGAATATTGAATTAGTTTCTCTCTCTCTCTCTCCACAAACTTGAACTTGAACTTTTGCATATATTTACATGTCCACACACACATAGAGAGAGACATAAATGCACACATTCAAGCCAAAATAGTACATTACATATGTGTATAGCTTCATTAGTATTAGAGCTTCCACCAAGTTGAACTTTGAAGGAGGAAAGAGCTAAGATAAATAACATGAGCACACGCACGGCGGTCCGCCGTCTCTCTCTTCACAACACACATACATCCCCTGCCATACAGTACAAATGACAATGACAATGACAATGAAAGGCAAGGGTTCAATGAGTCTCTCTTCCCAGTTCAACGGCTCTATAATACAGCAGACATATCCACAGTCGTGTATCGATTTTCATTGGACTCTAATGTATTCTTTACACTCTACTCTACCTCCACACACACGTACTTTCCCTCTCGCTTCAATTATTCCTCTTGAGTTTGAAAATTATCTGAGAGAGAGAGTGAAAGAGAGACAAGCGGACGTTCGCAAACTCTGTGAACAAGAGGGAGAGGAGAGGAGGAGAAAGTGACGATGGAACATGGACTCTATAAAGCTGGCCCTTGTTCTCGTCACGAGTCGAACCAATTGTGAGAAGAATACTTGAAAACACACAAGTGGTGGGATGTAAAACATGCAGAATTGTATGATTTTCACCATACCAGGGATAAGGGAGTGTACCTGTACAATGAATATGCAATGTAGAAGGATTGATAGAGATCATGGAATATTGGGAAGGAAAGAGAGGGAAAAGATTTATCAAACAAATTAACCATGTTAGACTAGAGGATTATGGGGAACATTTGATTGATAACAAGGGACTGGAGGATCACTAGACTAAATCTAGTGATAGACGACACACCGAGGATCGTGAGGATAGTGGAGGAGGAGGATTGGAGAAAGGTAATAAGCTTGAAAATCTGCATGGATACGTATCCTCCCCTCTTCGTGTCTCTTCTGATTTTCAGGAAGGAATTAAGAGATTGTCCAGTCAAGCGTAGCTGAAAAGCCCGGAACAAATCCAATAGAAATCACATCGTTTCTCATGTTTTCCTTCTCTCCCTCTCTCTCTCTCTGTGATGTGTGTGTGTTTGTTAACTCTGGTGGAGCTGCACGGATTCCGGTTCTGTACAGGGAAAATTGCACTCTCTCAGTGGCTTTTATTCGGGAGGAAATACGGCAGAAATTTCTGTCCGTCAGAATCGCTATATATTTTATGTGTTGTGGAAAAGAGGAAAAAAGGAGAACCGAGCCACGTGCTCCTACAGTCTGTATTTATTTTGTCAATAACAAAATATTAATCCAAAGAGTCCCTCTCTCAATTCTCTGCACACAGACTGACAACAACAAGTATTGTGTACACTCCCACTCTCTCTCTCTCTGTTTAGATCTAAACCCTTGGTGATTTAACGTTCATTGTCCTGACATGTGTGTGTGTTATTCAATGCTAAGCCTTGGCCTTAAAATTTTCTTTCCCCTCTTTTCAACTTGTGCTGACGAGAGAGAGAGGGAATTTTCTAGTTTTCTGATTCCCCGTCTCTCCCTTTCCTCCCCGATTTGACAAGACGTTCTTGTGTGACACATTGTTCAGAAATTAAGTTTGAATTTAAAACGAGAGAGAGAAGGGATAGACTTTGTGCACCATACTGTACACACACAGAGTAAGGATGGAGGACTGGAAGGACTCTCATTGTTGCTGAGCCAGGCTTACTATTTTGGGTGACGTATGTTGTACATAGAACGTTAATACATATTAGAGGGACACAATGGAAAGTGTGCACGGACACAACTGACTATTGTACTGTGTACTGTTGTGCTGGGCTGTTGTAGGGTAGGGAGGGGGGACTAGGGACTTGATCCTAAGGACAATATGAAGCTCAGCACGAGCCAGGAGTCTGGAAAAACCCTATGACTAAGAATGCATTTATTTACCAATGTTTACAGCCCGAGCAGACAGAGAGAAGGGAGAGAGACTAGGCCTGTCACACTCCGCACAGCATCCCCCATTACATCATAAGATGAATGATCTTCACTCAATGCACACCCTCAGAGAGAGAGAGAGAGAGGACAACCGCCACAATGAAACTTGTCCAGACTCTCCCTTCCCTACACGCACATGTATGTGTCCTGGATGTAGCAATAAAGGGAAAAACGTGTGTGCGTGTGTGTGTGGATACAAGTACACAGCTGCAGCAAATCGAATTCCAACACAACTCTACCCACCCATATAGACAGCATGTGTAAAAAAAGAATACCGTATCTTCAAATTAAAGACTTGGCCTCTGATCTGTTATTGCTGTGTGTGTCACCTTCAAACTTTTTTACTTAAGTTCCATTAGCAATTAAAAAATGAAATTAACTTGCTGCCAACTTTAAAATAATAAAGCGACGGAATACTTTTACAATTTACGGTACATGCGTAGTAATATAAAATGCAAAGAATTCTCGCCCCACCATCAACATTCCACTGTCTCTTCTCTTGTGTGCTGTGTGTGTGTCCCTCAATTACATTTTGTAATTTCAAAAGGGCCCACCCCTTGTTTGCCTCATTTCCAAACCTTTAGTCCTTCACAGTCACAAATCCTGAACAAGTTTTTTTTCCTCTGTCCTAGTGCAATTCCTCCCGATAGGAAACATACACGCACAATGGAGTAGACGTCCATCCTTCAAACCCGATGACACCGACCATCCACAACGTTTGGAATTGTGGGGAAGGACGACGTGTGCTTGGCACGTGTGTGGACACCCGTCCCTCCAATTTTATTTCTTTCATTTCCCCCACCCTTTGTAATCCTCCTACTGAAATCCTACAGTAATCAGAGTACCAAGCACAACAACAGAAGCAGCAGCAGCACTTTAAATAGACGATGCATGGAATGGAAATTCCATTTTAATTTACTTTACACACTCCAAACCCAGTTAATGACTTAAACCCGCTGAGCAGTGCGATGTCACATGGAAAGAGGCAAAGCCCTCTTTTCCCAACGACTCCTCTATTTTTGAATTGTAGAAGGTGAGTCAGCAGAAAGAAAAATAAAATTAGACAACTAAGCAAGATGTTGTTTGTTGTGTCAGAGGAAATTAATTAAATTTTAAAAACATTGCCAAATATCCTACTCTATTTCTCCCCGACTTGACTTTTAAAATAATTACTTTTCACTCACACACATCCTAATTCCCTTGGAAATTTTTTTACAAGGGATAATGATGAGCGATGAACTAAATCGGATTTAGACATTAAAATTGAAATTGAAATTTTTGGAGGGCACTATTTTGGAGCAGTTTAAAATGACACATTTTAAATGAAAATACACACACTCTCTCATTCAAACACACACGCACCCTAATATCCGTTAATGGGGACAGGGACAGGAAATGAAAGTTTCAAGGAGAGGGAAAAAAACGGACTGGAGACATGAAGTTATGATTATGGGCGTAATTTTGCCTTGATTTAAGCTTTGATTTCCAACCCGGTCCTCCCACACCACACACACACACATTTTCGCTTTCTCTCTCTTCTGCTTTCTACGTACACTGCACGGCGTACAGTGTGTTAGCTGTAATAAATGACGTGTGATTTTGAGACACTAAAGCTAAACTATTGAGGGTAGATATTGGAATTTATTTGAGGGAAAAGAGTCGGAGAGTGAAAATCAATGGAAAAATCTTGGAAGACTCGATTTAGTCATACAGCTTATGGCTCTAGGCACTCTCCCTCTCCTTTACTCTCTATCTCTCTCGCACACACACACAAGGAAAGAGAATACTTAATGGCGAAGAGGGAGCTCACAGGGTGTGTGTGTGTGGAAGATGTGTGTATGAGTAAAATGATGATTTGTTGGTATTCTTATGAGCCTCCCCAACTCCTCTTCGCTTATACTTACACATCCAATGTACTCTCTCCCTATACTTGTATGATACGTGTGTGTATGTGTAGTGTGTACACTTTATGCAAGATGGTTTTAATGGCACCTGAAACCCATAAGATTCAGTTATCGTCCCTGGCGTGTCTCTCAGGCTGAAGTAACCAGGCATAAGAATGACGATGTCTCTCCTCTCTCACTCTCTGTCTCTCCTCCTCTTTCCCTTTTGAACTTTCCCTTTCCAAAGCATACCATGCATACGGCTAGAAAGCACACACACACATACAAATATGTTTACACGTAGTCACCTCCCGATAAGTTTTTTTGCACACATAAAATGTTTAGTGTATCAAGACGCCATGTTAGGATATGATTGCTCATAACGGGCGATGAATTTTCAGCGAAAAAAAAAACGCTGGGGAATTTACGACCTACCGAATAATATCCTTTACTCGCCACCTCCTCTCTTTCTCTTCCTTTTTTGACTGGCGTTTGTCTGTACAAAAATGCACACACGGGCATGGCTACTCTCAATGCATTACTCAATATTTTGAATGCAGACTCGAATGTACCAAAATGAGTGAGGCTAGGAGGAAGAAGACTGGCAGACGCGAGGGGTAGCCAATAAAATATCAACAATGTTATGAAACTTTATATATTTGATCCTCATCCAAATTTATTTGTACACACAGGGAAGGGAGGAGAATGGATTCCCTCATTAGCATAAACTGTGTATAAATTACTTGTGCGTGTGTGAGAGTGAGAGAGAAAGTGGAAGAGTTATTGATATTGTCCAAAAATATGAGTGTATAAAATCGTCAGATTTAAGATTTCCAAATGGATGTGGTCATAGTCATGGAGGAGGGAAAAGAAGGATAAGAAAAAGGGAAAGGTATGGTGGATGATTAAAGATTTTAATTGCCAGGCAATGTACATAATGGCAGCCATAAAATTGTAATAAGAGGAATGAAACGCAGTTTGTCAGTTGATTACATACTTATAAATACACGAATGCACGTTCTGCCATATAAAATCTTATAATAAAATGAGTTTTCTCTCCCCGACACATCAAATATATGAACGATGCATATTATACTTGGTTTAGGAGAGCTGGAACAAGATTTGAGGTTTTTCGATCATAAAATCATATTTCAAATCATCATCTAAACTTTTCCCCCTTCTTTTTTGGTACATTGCTTAAAAGTTAATATGAGCGAAGCATAGAAGGAATAGAGATTTACATTTCACTCTACCTCTCTCTCTCTCTTTCTCTTCCAATCCCTCCTCTTCCAGTAATATGATCTTTTACACTCGTTGAAGGGAAATGTGCAAATGACATTCAATAAAACTTTGAAATTTGACAGTAAAAATCTCAAAATATGTTCTCTCTCCCTCTCTTTTACCCCATGTTGTGTGTGTGTGAATTTTTGTAAATTTTCACTCTTGCCTGAGCCCATCCCTGGATTTCATACACAGCATCCCACACAGCGTACACATATACACACACACCACACACCCCTCCTAATACTTTGTGACAAATGTGAATGTAAACTGTTAGTGTGAATCTCCTTTTTTAAAAAAATGTAAAGAGATGATGCAGCGAAGGATGCAGACGAAAGAAGTGAGAGAAGATCCACAGTCTGATTTATGCCTCTCAACACCTCGGTTTATAAGAAATGGAGAGAGTGAGAGGAAATCCAAATTTGATTCCACTACCAACAGAACACACACACACCACATCACCATCAACCGCCACACACCATGAAAGTTTTTCGATTAGACCTCTATCCTCCCAAAAAAATTTTGCTGCTCTCCTACTCTCCTCGCCGGAAGTGGGGAATGTTCTAGTAGCTAAGATCTTTTGCTGGAAGCCTATCACGCCACAGTTTTTCTCTCCCCACGTGTGTGACTGTACTATGTGTAACCAGTAACCACCAATGGAGATGTAGGGGTAGACAAGATAAAGATTGAAATTTCTCCTTCACACAAGCAAAGACACAAACTAACACTAACACAGACACACACATCATACACTCTCTTGCCCAGGATTAAATGGGCAATCTTCCTCTGTTGAGCATGAAGGAGGGAGAGAGAGGAGGAGGGAGAGAGAGAGAGAGAGACCTCAATTTGCTCCTGTGTCGAATTGATGTAGTAAAACAACGTAAGGGACGGCTAAGATGAGAGAGAAAGTAATAGATTACAAGCTCGGATGGAGATTCACCATTAAGAGTCTGCAATAAAACTTTGGACTCATCCCTCTCCCTCCTCCTTTCTTTCTCCTTTCTCCTTACTCTCTCTCTCTCTTAAATAGACAATCCAATGTGCTTTTCCTTCCGCTCAATATTGTTGTCATATCTCTAAATGTACATTCCACACTTGCATACAACTACTGTATTATTATCCTCTCTTCTTCATGTCTTGTCTATCCTTATTTTTAAAAAAGAGAGAAAATGGGACACAGAGAAAACGAAAGTGGTGTAGAAAATGCAGGAACGTTTTTTTTTGCTACAGTCAGTGAAGAGCAGTTAAAGTTGAGACTGGTGATACTGGCATTTTTATATATTTATTTAGAAACTAAATTCTGTGGAGAGGGAAAGACTGGAGGAGAGAGAGAGAGCATTTTTTTCACTGTTATGGCAGACCACGTAGCACGCGTCCCTGTCTTAAGTCCTTGTCTATGTATCTTGCTCAACATTCATCTCGTCTAGAGAGAGAGAGAGAGGAAAAACCTCATCTCGTACCATGTGCTCACATTGTGTGCCCAATCCCACTGTACACTCCACATTGGATGTACATGTCTGGAAGCGTATGCTGGAGGAAATGAGAGTCAATTTTGTTATGAGATGCCCTTCTCTCTCACTCTCTCTCTCAACTAACTACTTTTTCCTTTCCTCATTTTCCTCCACATTTACATTAACTTAAGATTTTATACTAACATAAATACGTTTTTTAGACAGTATCGCTTGTTCCTCCTCTATTCTAAATTCTAAATTTCTCTTTCGCAATCCCCCGCTTCTATGTTCTCTCCCACTCTCTTCGAACTAAACCAGGGAAGATCTGTGGGATGAGGATGAAGGGGAAGAATAGGGGAGGAGGAGAATCATCGACATTTTATTTTTCTATTGTATTGAACAGAGGGGAAAAGAATGAGCTTAGCTCTAGCTTCACCCTCCTCCTCTAATCTATGTAAATCTTTGGGCTATGAGAAAATGAGGCTTTCCCATTTATCCCACCCACCCTACCCCTTCCTACGTTGTACTTTCCCTCTTAATTTAAAAATCTAAACTGTAAATTGGCAAGTAGAAAGTTCAAGTCCTGACTCCCATGTCGAAAAAATGGGGATGTACACTCGCACGCACACTACACAAAAAGAAAACAAGAAAAAGAGAGGGTGAAAGTCAAACCAGAAGCATGATGTGAATGGTTTAATTCATAAATGCACGTCCGCTTATGAAGGTTCGGAGAGTGAGTGTGTATGTGTGTTGGATGGGAGCAGCTACTAAATACAGTGTCTTCTTTCCATGACTATTATGTTCATTTCGGAGTATGCAAAATAAATAGAATTTCTCTACTCTCCATTCCTCGTTTCTTTCTCCTACTTTCACAGCCACCGTCTCTCTTCGTAGTTACAAGTATAAGAGTGTAAGGATGCCAGCGGAGTGTACAGTATATTGTACAAGAGGGAGAAAAAGTAGGAGCGAGGGCAAACAGAGCAATTTGCATTATCTTTAAAGAGAAAGAGAGAGAGAGAGAAGAGGGAAGGGAGGATGAAGGGAGGGAGAGGAAAGAAAGATATTCTTGAAGCCAAAATGTAGATTAAAATGTCAAGGGGAGATAGAGCCCGTTAAATTACCCTATGGAACAGACAGAGAAAAGTACAAGTGCAAAATGCGATGACTCTCTCTCTCTCCATTTCAAATATACTGATATACCTCCATTGTAGAGAACATCAAGAGTCTACTACTGTGGAGAAAGAACGAGAGAAAGCACTATAAATGTTTCAGAGTCAACGCAACAACCCATTTGATTTTTTGGACTACATTACATAAAAAACTCTTTCTTGACTCTCACTATATTTCTTTCTCTTGCTTTCTCCACACATACAAACATAGCCACACACTAGAAAGAACATTGAATGTGGTGACGGGCCTCGCCCCTCTCCTTTCTCCCTTTCTCCTTTCTCTGTCTTGCTACATCTGCATTGCTCTGAAGTTCCTAGAAGCGAAGACGGTCATGCAGCTGAGACGACCCTTCCAGCTGTTTATTTGTGTATTTAGTGTACAAAAGAATTCTTGAGAAATTGTTCATTTGCAAAAAAAACATTTCACTTTCTTTCCTTTCACTCTTTCCTTCATTTTTTGGTTGACTAGACTCGGAGTTGATGAATCACTTTTTACCCATACTTAAACATGTACATACCACATTCATCTGCTTTTCTCTGTCTCCTTTTCATCTGTGGAAGTCGTGAGAGAGAGAGAGAGTACATCAAGGATGCGTGTTTGTTTGTGTCGTTTGAGTAATTTTCTCTCTTCCTCGTTTTCTTTGGAAAAAAATGTAAAGGGCATGCAACCTTCGGATGTAGTTGAAGAAGAGGAGGAAGGAGCCATGTGAGGCTAAATTAGGAAAAAGTGCGTAATGTGTGTGTAGCGCAGTGGGACAAACACACACGTGTGTGTAAGAAAACATGTCCGGCATCTTGCAGTTGGTGTAACTTTGAAAAAGTTTGTGTTTGTCAAAAAGAGAGTGGAGAGACGTGTACTGTACTGTACACGTGGTGGGTAAGGAGTCGAGATCTTGAAAGTAAATCGGGATTAGACGTGTGTGTTGGAACTCTGACTCGAGAGTTCTGAGACAGAATGGAGTGGAGTGTACGGTGTGTGTGTGTGTGTGTGTGTAGGGACAAGTTGGAGGAGGCAGGAAGACGAACGAGTTGTGACACACCTTCCCCGGCTACAAATTTATGGTGTGTAGCTCCAGACAACTTCTCTGTCTTGTTCCGTCCTACATGGACACACTCCAGGACAGTTTGAGTTCAGATAAGATGGAGGGAATGTGACAGAAGAATTTTTCTCCACGTTTTTTGAAAATGGACAAGATTGTACAAGGAACGATGTGATAGTAGATATTGAGATTATTCAAGGATGTGGTTTACGAAACTGACATTGTCAAAAAATTATTTATAAATTGTGAAAGTTTCAATGTCCAGAGTTCAAGATTAGAACTCAGTTTCGATTGTTTCAGCTTTCTACACAAATATAATAAATTTTGATGAGCAATTTAATAGTCTGCGATGGTATTAGGAAATGTTTTTTAATCTTCATGTGGAATTTTAATTATGGAAAGGTTTGTGGAAAGCTTTCACAATATTAAATTTATTGTAGATATAAAGTGCAACATCAAACCTGTCCTTGGGCATATTTACTTTATGAAATTGAAACAAAAGATTGAATTCCATGGTTAACTTTTTGACTAATTCTTCCCTTTGGCAAATTTGACGCTCACCCCTATTATGTAATCTCGTCTGATTCCACCTCTCACTCTTTCTCTTTCCCTGTTACCACCAGTCCATTTTGTGTGTCCAGTTTCGTCGTATCAGATCGAGTGTCAAGTTACTCCACACTGACCAAAAAGACTGTTAGTCAAAGACCCCAGATTACCCTCTTACTCCCACCCACACACATAGGGCCTTTTACAATGGTAGTCTAGGGAAAAGTCATAAAGCAAGGTAAATGCTCCAGAGACAGAGGGCTGTGTACACAGTACACACACACACACAAATACACAAAGTTTATGTGTACATGTCTAGCCTTTTTCCAGAGCCTACCCCTCCCCTTTCTCTCTTCTCTTATGGAAGGAGAGAAAAGGCGAAAATGGGAGAGAGAAGAAAGAAGGAAGGAGTCAAAGAAAAATCTGGCTGTTCTTTTAGCACTCATTAACTGACTGCCACGTGCGAGGAACATTTATCCGCTAGCCCTCTCTCATACTAAAACTAAAACATCAACATTTCTCACTCTTCTCTCCCTTTCTCTCCTTCTTCTCTATTACCCAACATTCTCCTTATGATCTCTTCCCCTCCCATGATCCAATCCTTATATACTGCCACTCAACTTGCTTTTATACCCATTCTTCGTCTGTCTACACTCCACACACAGGAATGAGTGCTCAGAGTTATGGAATTCATAAGGCTATACCAACCAAGTTATATATATTTCATGTGTATATATGACAGCCAACACCTTGACTCCGCCAAGACACACACACACAGTGAAAGCACATATTGGCTATGACAAAATACAGTAAATCAGGGAAGCTCAAGGAAAGCCATTCTCTCGCACTCTTTTTTCCACTCTCTCTCTCTATCTCTATTTTTGTGCGTGAGCTTCTTCCTCTCCCTGTCTATAAGTCACAGAGTACAGATTATTTGTGCAGAATTTATAAAGGCTAACTCTTCTACTCTCTCTTTACTTCTTTTCTTGTGGTTCTCCAGACTTATCTCCACTACCGTATACTGGATTGTCCTACCTCATGGGTTCCAAATCAGGATTGTGAATTAAGAATTCAAAGGAGAGTAAAGAAATTTTTGAAAAAGGTAGCTAAGAATTTTTAAGTCCTGGCTTTACAAATCACCATTTACGGTAGGCACGCACTCCACTTTGTGGTCCTCCTTCAAATTCTTATAAAAAGAAATGCAGGGAAGGAAGATGAAGGCAAAAATCTTGAAAGACTGTGTACGAAAACTGAGGAGTAACTAACTACATACTTAACTAAAGAGAATAAAACACACAAGCCTACACACACACGCCCTACGCACTTTTACACTTGGACCCGGACAAAAACAGAGGAGACTGAAAAGAGTGAGAGAGAGAGTGGAGAAATGTCGTAAAGGATTTATGAGCTTGGCGTAAATTTTACCGAATAAAATCCAAGTAAAATCACTCAGATTTACACTGTGTAAAAGTCAAGTGGGGAGAACTCAACGAGCCTTTTACAGGCCATGTCAAAACAGGCTTCTTCATCTTGTTCTTCTCCTTCGTCTTCACCCCCTCCTCTTTACACACACAAAAAAATGCACTTACTCTTTGCATACGTTGATGGTGTCTGACTGTCTCTCTGGATTTTCTCAAGGATTTTATGGTGGAGATACTTGCATCAGAGTAAAAGAGAAAAAGTTGGGGATTTCCGCAATTTTAATTTATTATTGCAAGGAGAGAAAAAGAGGATATGAAGGGCAAACTTTATATTTATTCATATTATTACAGAGGAAAAATAAGGATATAATTAGGAGGCTACAGAGAAAAGAGGAGGAATTTTGAAGGGCTTCTTACTTTTACAGGTCATTTCATTACACAAACACTGGAAGATTTTTAAAATTCTCTTGACTTCAGACTGTCTTCAGAGTAGGAAGAAGATTTGAAAGATGAAGAGTATTAAAATGTGAATATTTATAAAAATTTTATTTTTAAATACTCGTAAAAGTCTCCTTCAGGTTTATTTTAATGCAGTTCTAAAATTGTACTATGATCCTTCAAAATTGGCCATATTTTTCCAACGTGTGCAAAATCTATAATTTTGTCATTTCCCTTTGCATCTAAATTTAATTTTAAAAAAAATATTAATCCCTCCCTCCACTTAACTAACAGATAAAATGTCAATTTGATCCTAATAATGTCTCGAGTGGAAATACGAGAAGAGTGAGTAAGCCAAATTTCTTTCCACTAAGAAATTCTATTCTAAAATTTTTGCTGATCAAGATAATCAATTTGGATTAAATGGAGGATATTGGACACCTCATTAAGATTGTGAATTACTTGACATACTGTACTTGGCAAATAAAAGAGACACTTGATATTATCCAAGTACCTACTCCTACCTATTTGTACATCTTTTATGACTAGTAATGAATGGGGAATGTGGAATGGGAAGGAGAAGATTAATTTTTAAAAAAACTTGTGTGATTCACATAAGTAACATTTGAACTGGAGTGAAGCACGATATTCCATTTGATCACAGATAAATCCTTACGTTATGCATAGATCCTTGCATCCATATAATGTAAGGAGTCTCAAACTAGATTATGCACAGTCATCATAGCAAATTCATATATCTTCAATTAAATTGAGAAATGAATGCTGCACAATTTTCATCGCATCGCTACATATTATTATTGGTGAAGAGGAGGAGAGAGGCACCGGCTCGCTCATTTGTAAGAAGGATTTTTGTTGATGAGGAGGGTGGACATGTCAATGGATTCAACGAAATTGTACAGTCCTCACAGTTCATAAAGGTCCACCCTCAAAATTCGATATTTTTATACTGTTTCTACACTTGGATTAAAATCTGTATCAAAAATCCTACAAAATGAATCCTAAAAGTCTACAATTAGAAATTAATTTGACGTAGCACACCAAAAAATTTCAGTGCCTACAAATTTGTGATGCGTACTGTACGTCGTACGCATTCCAACTCGACTGCATGTATTTTCATCCGATTTTCATTCACCCCAGCGATTTTTAATAAATGAGTTTAGACACAACCCACGAACACACAGACACAACAACATGGGCACGTATGTACGAAATGGAGTTTGTGTGTGAGAGAGGGAGAGAGTGTGTGTGACTACATTTCAAATGAATTTTGGGATCCGGAGATACTCATCCCAAAAATCCTTTTTATTTGGTGAAAATGAAAAAAAGATGGAAAATTTCTCGTCAACATCCCTTCACCCTCTCACAAATTTGACTAAAGGGGAAAACGTCCAAATAGGAATATCAACTCTAATTTGTCTCGCATAATTTTTCTCGCAAATTAATATAAAATCCATCGACTTTACTCAAAATTTGTTATTAAAAATACGTCTATTGTATACCTTTTGAACAATTGGAACCAAAATTTTTTGGTACTTTCAGAACCATAATTTATTTTTGCATCAAAAATATATGCACAACATTGTCTCTATCATGTCCTTTGCTCCGCCATCCTTTCTGATTATAGCAATAGAGATGAAGAGCGTGAATATTTTAAAAAGCAATATTACTCCTCCCACATTATTATTCCTCCTCCTCTTACGCACACTCCCACACCCGCACACACACACACACAACACAAACGGAGGTTGTGAAAAAAGATAGAGACCACAAACTTGAAAAAAACTGGAAAGTACATTTATTTCAGCTAATGAGGTCATGATTATTAAAAGTTGAGAGGGAAAAGAGCGAACGGCACAAGCCGTTATGCTCTTAATGTTAATTTACTCTCTCTTCCTCATCCTTGTGTGTGTGTCAAGTCATCCTCTTTTGTAGCCTCAGGAGTGGAAGAGAAGAGGAGTCAGGGGCTGGAAAAAAGCAGCTGGAATTGGAATGAAAAGAGGAGAGGAGGAGAAGAAGGAAGGATGTGGCTATCAGGAGTACCTCATTAATTCTGCATTTAAATGTTTCCTCCAGCAAAAGTAGGGAGAGAGAGAGGAGAGAGGAAAGAGTCATCACCGGAACCACCGACGAAGAGAAACGAAAAAAACGTACAACTTGCACTCTGTCAAATAATCATCCAAAATTTTGTATACTCTTTTATCTTACATAGATATATACATACACATGTATACAGTGGAGAATGTAATATCCATTCAATGTTTTACATGCGCACTTTTCCTTCCATTTCACAAATTACCCTGTCTACTCAAATTTTGACTTGGCCAACTCTTTCTCTCTCGCGAAAAAAAATTTTTTTTGCATTTTATTTTCCCTCCGACCAAAGGGAACTTGATATTCCAGTCACACAATATGCAAAAAAGAGTGGGGATATTAACTTGCAAAAAAAATTTGAACAGCCGTTTTAAAAAAAAGTGCTCTCAAATTTCCTTGTGTATATAAATAATCTCCGGTGTCTCATATTCTCGATTGTCATATTCAAAAAAGAGATGAGAAGCTGGAACAGTTTTTTCCCCCCATCATTTTTATTTAAGTCATTTTTTGAATGTCCTTCTCCTCCTCCTCTTTACTCTTTGTCTCTCTTTTTCTCTCATTTTTTTCATGTTCGACAAATGGGAAAGGGGGAAGTTAATCAATTATATTTGTCGGCACTGTTTGTGAAATTAAAAAATGAGGAGTGGGGAAATGTGTCATGTTTGTCAAAGAGAGAGAGAGAGAGAAATTGTGCCTAGGCTACCCACACACACACTGATACATTACATTTACCCAGACAGTCCTCTCTCTCTCTCTGTGTGAGTGGGATCCAGCAAATGAAAATGAAATGTTGGCTTAGGCCAGATAGAGGAGACAAGTGTAATTGTAAACATGGTTGTCCACACTGTATATACTGAGAGAGAGAGAAGCTACACTAAAATACACACACGCACAACTGTCTGTGTGTACTGTTTATATTATATAGACACACAGTGTGTGTGTGTGTCGAGAGTTGTCGGATGTTCCAGTTTCAGTTTAAGCAAAGAAAATGTGAGGATGGATCTGATGTCAGTTATTTGATTAACGTCATCCCATCCACTGATGACTACGAGTGTTTGTATAAGCAGTAGTGGAGTCTAGTGTCGTGTAGTTTAGTTGGATCGGTATAACTTCATTAACCATTATAATTCATCGTCCCCTCAGTTCTCAGACTTATCCACTCTCTCCTCTCTCTCTCACTTTAACATTAACTAAACTTGTCCAGGATCATGCCGTAGGAGTAACAAAATCAACGCCTCAGCCAACAAAAAACAATTGGAGAAAGTCTCAGTCTCATACGTAGATTATTCTTCAAAAGTAATCATTTTAATTAATTTATTGATAGTAAACTACTGGCAATGTAATATTAAACTACAGTATCATTTTGAGAGGCTTGTTTCAACCATGCTTAATTCAAAGTGCTACGGTAGTTGTGATTCCAAGTCCCTTGACATTGATGATGTTAAATGAGTAGTATCAACTACATTCATGTATGAATTGTCGAGAGATGGACGACCATTTATCTCCTATCATGTTCAATGTGCAAGAATACACAGAGTGTGATTGTGTAGGATGCGTGTCTTGTTGTTTCATGTATCTTGCCAATGATCCAAAGAACCTTCTCTATCTTTACAACATTGGCTGTGTTGTACTGTGTGTGTGTGTTGCGATCAGTTGAGTCAATCTCTCTCATTTTCACTGGAACAACAAGTGCGGCACAGCAGGGAGAAAACCCCCACAAGAGCAATTCCTTCCTCTTCCATTCACTTTCTCTCTGCTCTCTCTACTTGATGGAACCACAACTCAATTATTTAATTCAATAATTTCCTTCCTAGAAAATTCTTCACACCCCAGTCAAAACACACACTCAAACGGGGAGAAAGTAGAATTCTTTATTTGTCTTACACATTGTGATGGGTGTGCGTGTGAGTGTACAAAAATGAACACAATCACTCTCTGCCAAATTTGATTTCAAAATTTGTCCATTTATTTTTTAGCTAAATGCAAAAAACCATTTGGCCTCAAAAATACTTTCAACAACTTGTACAAGTCCAGACTCCTTCTCAGTATTTTACATCATACAAAGTGGAATCTTGATCGTTTGTACACTTGTAATAAATTTAAAATAAATCCAGAGTAAGATAGGGAGCAAAGGGAACAGAGAGAGAGGGAGAGAGAGAGGTGGAAGGAGAATAAAAATAGCGAGTAGAATATTGATGAGAAGTTTTCGCTATTTATACGCACACAAACACACACATACACACACACACACACACAGCATATTGCAATTGCTGTTTGACGAACTAGAAAACTAGATGTTTAGATAAAGATTCCTCATCCTGTTATTTCATGGAGGAAACCACTCAATCTTTGTCAAAGCCAAAAGACCTGGAGCTTAACTCAACCTCCCAGCCGGAAGATCACCTTCTTCTCCATTCATTTCATTTCGTACCTCCTCCTCCTCTCCTTCCTTCCTTCCGACTCCCCATCTACCTCCTATGTATGTACACTTTGTACATTATAATACAATTTTTTTGTCAAACTTCCCTTCCTCTCTCTCTTCCACATAATATCGTACACGCTCCGACTCACTGCGCCTCCATTATAAGTTTCCACATTCCTCTTGTGCACTTTCTAATCTACACTATCTCTCAAATTTGTCAAAACTTGACGGAATGCACCTCCTTCCTTTCTGTAATCATAAATTTTCCATTTATACACCTGAACTCTCCCGGATTTGAAGGATTTCTTAATTAAACTTTTCAATTTGTTCTCCCAAAATTGAGGCAGGTATTTTCATTTGGATTTTAATCCAGTTTTAAATTACAAAAAACCATTTCTAAATTTCCATTGTTGATCAATTTCTAATATTTTTGTGTAGAAAATTAGAGCTATGACTTTATCCAGACATTGCATATTTTGTACAATAGTATATACAGTATTTTTTGTAAAAGTATTAATAATAGTACCAAAATTAGAATCAACAAATTGTGAATTATTGCAAAAAACTCATGATGCAAGTACAGACATCATGCAAGTCAAAAGTCAAGTTTATTATTCAGTTGTACATTTGTGCAGCCACAAAAAGCACAACTTTCTCTTTCTCTCTCTGTTTTGTATCTCTTTGTCTCTCTCTCTCTCTTTCCTTCTCCATTTCCCAGTAGACTCCTTTCCAGGATTTTTATGCCTATAAGATGGATAAGAGGAAGAGGAAGGGTTGTTCCATTATGTGGATATATACAGTCTTTTTGGATTTTTCTCTTTTTTCCACACACACAAAAAAATTCTCGAGAAATGGAGAGCGACAGTGAAGCCAAGGAGGGAGGATACTTTAAAGCTTCGACTCTCAGTCTCAGACAAGAGATATAGAGAGAGAGAGAGAAGTGACACAAAAGTTGGGATGACAAACTTTGAATATCACCTCCGAGACATTCTTCTCCCTGGCACTGTATGTAAATTGCATCGTAAGAAATCTTGTTTTTCCACTCTTTTTTTACAACTCCCCTCAAGTTGCTCTTCCATCCCTCCACAAAAATGTACACAACACACACACATACATCCTCCATATGTACAACTATCTGTGTTATGACAAGCAGAGGGAAGGGAAAGAGAGCAGGAGGGGACAGAAAAAAGCAAGAGAGATTTGCTCAGTCTCTTTTCTACTCTCCTCCTCCTCAAAATTCTCCAGGAATCCATCATTGTACAACATGATGTGTACATACATGTATGGATGGAAAAGGGAGGAAAAATATAACTCCCTCAAACCACCTACAATCTCACATCTCTCGACCCATCAACCCATCAAATTTTCAACCATTTCAAAAAAAACTTTTTTTTGTTGTTGTCCCATAAAAATACACAACAACAGCAACAAAGGATCGAACTGTTTGGGACTAGTTTTAACTTTGCCCCTTTTGAATAAAGTTCAGAAATTTCAAATATGATTTTTTATGAATTTTTCTCCCATTTATTTCCTACCCTTCATTTTCCGTAGAGGCTGCTATCAAATTCTTGTAAAATTCCATAAATAAAGTTGCTAATAAAAGAAACCCAACTCTAAACTTCTCGGAAATTTCAACACTTTTTCCAGTCTATTTTTGCTTTCCCCTCTTAAACAATTTCTGAATATTTCGAATTGCTCCTCTTGAAAACCAAAGCAGCTAATCTCCTAAATGGCTTTTTGTTGGCTCTGATTTTATCCAATATAATTTGTATGGAGTATTCAAAATTTGAGTGGAATTTCCTTATCCCCCCAAAACATACAAATAGCCCTCAATTCAATACTTTCACTAATCCCTCTTGTATCTCCACACCTTCCAATATGTTCGAATCTGTTAAGTGTATAATACAGTAAGAAAGGGAAGAAGGGAGGGAGAGAAGACTTATTGTGCATCTGAGAAAGTGTGTGTAAGGACAAGACGATATAAGAGATAGACAAGACATCGAGAGAGGGAGAAAGAGCATTGGATGTGTCGAGCCAAGAAAAAATTAATGGGAACATTACACGCAGTTCGTTCGAAGAAATTGGTTCATTTATCAGCGTTGGAGCATTTACAGAGGAAGAGAGAGAGAGAGAAGGACTGGAGGAGGAGGAGGAAGAAGAAGAAGAAAGGAGAGCGGAAGGGGATCAAATTTCAAATGAAATGAATTTACTCCCTCCGCATGGAGCAGTAGCAATAAAAATATTTTTTGTCTCTCCCCTCCACACACACACACACTCTCTCTTTCCTTGTAAATTGGGTGTAAAATGTGCATGAGTTAATACACAATAGTATAAGATTACCGATTAACCCTTTCCCTCTCTCTCTCCCTCAATAATATTTTTTCTCTATCCTCTTCTACCCCTCTAATGTATGTAGTGTCGCTTTACAAGTTGAGTCAGTGTCATCGAAAAAGTCAGAGCCAGAAAAAGTGACTCAGTGACAGTGTGGGGTCGGGTCATTCTGGAAGGACCATTGGAATAATAATTTGTGAAATCAACTATTCCATCTCACTTTACATACATACACACTACACACACGTAGTCTCCATTGCATGCATAAATAATGTAGATCATGGATTGGAACAGATTGTTGGGGATGGTGGATGAAAACCCGGGAATTATAAACTTTGTTACACATGTGGACATGTACCTAAAGTACTGTAAACTCGACACCCGTACTCCCTGCAAAAGTTGATGAGATTACAGATGATATTAGTACATATTTTCATCGAATTACTCCATTCATAACCTTTGCTGCTCCACTGTCCTCCATTGTCACTCCGAATGATGAGGATGAGGAAGGAAGGACTGAAAGATTGTTTCATTGTGTGTGTCTCTCTCTTTCCTCTCTACATCTATTTAAGGGAAGGATGTCAGCATTTTTATTTTGTTACATACAACATATACAGACAAAACTCAAAATGCTTATATCTGGTGTCGTCGTCCCTTGACTGTCATTTCCATAGGGTTGAGCACAGAAGGTCCATGCACTCAACACACACACTGCAGTGTTAGTGTGTGTGGTAATGTAACGTGGATATGTGATCTGGATTTTACAGCACTGTAATACTCCAGCCATCTGTTCCCTAGGCAAACTTGTACAATTGTGCGTATAAAGAGAGAGAGCCAAGTCCCCCTATTCTCGTTCTATTGGGGTGAGGATGGAGGGCTCAGAAAAAAAACCTTTATTTCCAACACATACACTAACCTCGACACATCATCCCTCCCCACTATACACGAGGAGTATAGGGAGAATGATAGGGGATAACCTCTATGTGTTTGTGCGTGTGTTTGTCACTCCACAAATTCCCTATCTCTCGTCATACACACACAACTAGATCGGAGTACACAGGAGCTAACCCAACTACTAACCCAAAGTAGGGTCGTTGTCTTTGAACATGAAATCAGATTATGTAGGAATATAAAAATATAAAATCCACATGCGATTTTCATATCCCAGTCCATCATCCACGATTGGAAGCTCAAGTCCACATACACAGATATACACAATATTGTACCTACTACCTACATTTGAAAAGACAAAGCTGAATTTTGTTTTTCAAACAAATAACCTCCTCCCCCTCCAAACAAATTCTACTCGGACATGTTCTAAATAAAAATCTTATTAGCCCTGCGCAGCTGGAAGTGGATGTAATGAAAATCTAGATTGAATTTGTTTTCCCAGATTTTTATAATAAAATATAAAATATTACAAGATTTTTTGCATAAACGTTTTTTTTGGCAAAAGCTAATTTTTTGTGTCAAAAACAATTTGAACTTCCTCTCTCTCTGATGGTTCAGGCTGATTGATTTGCTCCGACATTATTTGACGCAGTAAAAATGAAACCACTTGGACTATTGATGGAATGGAGACTTGAACTTGGAGGGAGGAATGTGAAGACAAAAATTCATAGAAAAAAAGGGAGAAATGAAGGAGAGACGTGAAGCGACATTTAATTTTTCAGTTGACACACAGACATCTGGGAAAGCGATTTAGTTTTACACACACGCATAATACGAAGAGAAAGGGAGAGAGAGTGTGTAGTGTGTGTGTGCTGTGTGGATGAAGAGGAGTACTTGAGCTGTGAATAGAAAATCCCATTTTGACTTGTTTTTCATGGACTTGTTGGCGCCAGGGAGACTGAGGAATGGGACACAAACTGAGGGAAAATGAATAAGTTTTTCAAAAACCCCGTTTCAACAGCCTCATCTCCGTTCCTTGTGTTTCGTGTGTGTACTGTGGGGCTGTGTGTGTCTTCCATTATCTCCACACACTGTACACTGCTCTCAATATTTTCTTCACCCATCCAGCAACCCTCACATCACAACACAACACACCACACCACACATACACACACAAACTCATACAGTAGAGTACACAACATTCATCCGCCCATTTCTTTGTCATCAAAATTTCCAGTTCACTTCCGAGAGCCCTGCTCTCTCCCACTCTCTCTCTACCACTCTCTTTACCCACTCATCCTCAGCTCACCCGTGTCAACCGGATGTTAATTACATTTTTTGAATCACTGTGTTTCACTCTACTCTTCCATATCCTTTACATCGTATTCCTTCACCATGTTTTCATGTTCCCTTCTGCTCCGTTCAATTTTGTGTGCTTGTAAAGAATTATCGTCGCTTTAATTAGCTGGACAAATCCATAATGGCTGTAAGTAAAATGTCTTCCTTTCTTGAAAGTTACACATCCTTACACACAAAAGAGTGGAGTAAATACGAAAAAATTAATAGCCGTTCAAAAAATTGATAAAATCTTATAATGGATTATTTTCTCCATTACTTTTGACTGGAGAAAGAGAGCCTTAAATGTGACACAATAAATCATTTCGAATGAGAGGAATAATCAATAAAGTTAAGATGACTATAAATATTCCTTATGCGACCAATATTAACCTTGGCAATTCCCCTCCCTTTTGAAATATGCTAAAGGTTAATCACAAACACACATACACACACACATTGTCAGTTTTATGTAGACATTTCAAATACTTTGACAGTTTGGCGCTAGTTAGCCTTCACTTTGTTCTCTTGTTTTATGTCCATCATAATTCTAAATGCCAATAATTAAGGCACAACCCATTGTATTGTGTGTGTGTGTGACGATTCAATGGAGAGAGAGAGAGAGTCAGCTCATTTTCGAATGGAAATTACATGAAGAAAACGTCAATTAATCGTTCAAATCTATCAACATGTATTTGTTCAACCTGAGGGCTCTCAACTGTCGTCATTTTCGTAGTCGCCCCTTCCAATGAAATGTAATATCCCCCATCCAATATGCGTTCCATGTCATGTCCTGCAAAAATGTGTCCGTCAAAAAGTGAACCTCATCTTTGTATAGACAGCCTTCCTTTATGAAGTCATGTAGTGGTTGGATGAGTGTGAGTTAGAGTGTCCATGGAAGTGTGTTAAAGGGCTCCACTTTCTTTGAGAAAAACCAGTTTCTCCTCTGTCCATTTTCTAATCTATAATTGGGAGACAAGATCGAAGAAGGGAGTTCCGTTGTGGCGAGCTATCCTTTTGTTTTCAAAATTCCCTTGTATTTTTTTAATTCAAGGATAGACCGGGAAAACCGTACTCCCTTCTTCGATCTTGTCCCCCAATTATATAAATGTAAACCAACCACACGCAATTCTTATCTAATATTTTTGAACGCTCACAATCTTCCACAATGAATCGACACAACATTCTTCAAAGTGTGTGTGTGTGTTTACAATATGTGTGTGTTCGGAGTTGCGTACGTGTTTAAAATTCCATTTTGAATACAATAGAATGGATTTACTGGAATATCCTTTCCACTGCCACAATAACAACAAAAAAAACTGAAGGATATGTAATGTGAATAATTTTGTCTCTCCTCTGTATTTACGAGGAGGAGGGAAAATATTTGAAAACTCACACTGTGAACATTTAAATTTTTAAAAAACAATTGCTCACACATAATATACAATTCAAATTAAATTTGATGCTCAAACCTACATAAAATCCACACACACACACCGCCTTGTTCTCTTCGTTGTTTTCCAACCTTGAGCTGTTCAAAATAAAACAGTATAAATTTGTGTTCCAAGGTTCTCAGCTATTTTATTTTCGATATTATTTGGATAAAATACACACACAAAAACACAGGCACACAACAAGGACTGGATTTATGAGGTCAAGTTGGTTGGAAAGAGTGCCGGAAATATTTTGAGGAAGTTTTTGGTTGAGCAAGTACACGGGGCAAAAATTAAGTTAATGGTATGGGCCAATCAAGGGGGAATGGGAACATCTGCCAGAGACACCGACAGACACAAATACACACACACACAAAGGGGGTAGAAAAGACGTGAGAGAAAGATATAAAGCTAACACACACACCCACAGAGTCAAATGAAAGGAAATTTATGACAATGCATTGTTTCCGTTCTATATATCTCATGGATTATCTTCCAGGTCGATTGGCCCTCTAAAAAATGTTGGAAAAAGAGGGAGATTTTTGATAGGCTATTTTACCCAAAAAGAGTTTCAAATGTAATGAGCAGTGAGAGGCTTAAGCTGTACAGCGGCAAGTCACCTGTAATTTCTGGTTTGTAAAGTGTGCGCCTTTTGAAATGAGGTGTAAGGTTAAATATAAAAGCTCCGGTTTATTAATCCTTCAATTATTATTCTTCAAGTTGCTTTTATACAACTGTTATAGATGTAATTGACATTTCCCCCTCACAAAAGTCGTGGAATACTCATGGAATATTTTTTCAAAAATATAAATAATTGAGAAGGCTTTTTACCATCTGTCCTTTGGCAGAAAGAGTTAATTGAATTTCCTACTACACTTCAAAGACAACTCTTAGCCACCTTCATTGCTCTCAGTTCCATTTGAAGTCTTTGAATTCCAACTGTCTGTACTACACTACACTAAGGCTGATGAGAAGAGTTGGGAATGACACGGCCAAGGAAAGTGTTTCCGGTGTTGTAATTTCCTCTTCGGAAATGACACAGCTTGGCCCTTCATCCTTTTTCTCTTGTCTCTCGTTCTCTCTCTCCGTAATAAATTGAGCAGAAGAGAAAAGTCAAGTGAATTATTATGAGCATTGTACGTTGTTTCACTTGACAATGGAGAAGAAATTTATTTATAAATTTACAAATACAATGTAAATATGCGTCTTCCTTCCCTACTCTCCATTACATGGCTAATATTACATTACATATTGTATATGAATAAAATATGGGCTGAAGAAATTACACAATGTTACATTAAACTGACTTAAATGAGCTTCGGATTTTAGCCCGAAAAGTGTTTCGTAAAGTCCCCAGATTTCCTCTCTCTCCATGTACTGTATTGTAGGAGGATGAGGAGAGTAGGAGTAATCCGGTGGACCAGCCGTTACTCCCCTCATATTTTAATGAAAGATTTTGTGTGTTCAGGGAAAGGGAGTGTGCGTGTGTGTGTGTCTGGGTGTGTAAAGTAAAACTTTGCTCATTCTCACAATTTTCTTTATGAATTATCATCGCCTTAAGGAAAATTATCTGTGTGTGTGTGTCTACACTACAAGAACTCCTCCCTTTGTTCCCACCCAGACACACACACACTCACACTCAGCGAGAGAGGAGGAAAGAATTAAGGTAAATCAAGTCATATTTGAATTGTACTTTATGATATATCATACCTTAGCTCCACTACAACTCTCTTTCATTTTAATTAGCTCAAAATTTTCAGTGGCTCTCAGAACTCAGACAAACTTGGTGAAAGTCTTGGGTCTCCAAAAATCTTTTTAACACCATTGGAGTGAGAGAGAGAGAGTGTGTGTGTGTGAGCTTTTCCTCCTTTCTCTTATATATAAATAGGGAAAGTAATAAAGTTTTGTCATCTTGTTATGTAAATTCTCTGGAGGGGCTTCCAGATTACCTTCTTCCTCTCTCTTCTCTTTTTCCTTGTCCAGCTGAGAGAGAGAGTCTCATATTTGCTTTAAGTCTATCTCCCTTCCTTCCCTGACAGACACAGACACACGTGCACAAATTTTCAAACCTGTTTGAATGAAAAACTTTCTCTTTCTTGTATCACACAGCACACGAAGTGAAGCCGCCCTTCCATTCACACACACAATCTCCCTCTCACACAGTTTATTTGGATGACTATTCATGACGGTAGAAAGCAATGGAGGAATAATCCTCGTGATTGACATGAGACGACCACACGGAGTTTAGTGTACTGTGTATCTGTATCTATGACTATAGGAGGATAAAGAGGAGAATATGCAGGTACAGAATTGATAGAGAGAAATCAAAGAATAGATCAGAGAGAGAGAGAGGAAAGCAATATAATAAAAGTCTAAGTCTAAAGGTTCTCTCTTCCCTCCGTTTCCTTTCACACACACCCTTCTTCATTCTCCCAAAATTGACTTTCAATGTGCTTGACGGAAAAGCTTCCGGTTTTGTACTCCCCCCCTCCCCCTCCCTCTCCTTTCTCAGTTTTTCCAAGTCCGGGTGTGAGAGTGTCGACTTTGACTTGTTCCACTTTATAGTCCTTGTCACTTTCTCTCTCTTTCTCCAAGTACACCTACAAACTAGACTGTATAGGGAGAAGACACTGTTTAATCTTCAAGTACATACTTTTCCTTTCAGCTTTCTCTCTCTCTCGGAGAGTCCTACTTGTAGACTTTAAAATACAATCACCTCCTTATTTTCACCAACCATCACCCCCGTATAATTTACACTTGAACTTTTGTCAATTTTCCCCCTATCACTTCAACTCTCAGTCCCTCACACTCCACTCACTTCGTATGAGCAAAAAATTTTCACAGAAACTGAGAAAACCTCCATTCAAACATTTTCTCTCTTTTCTCCATTTCCTGTATAGAGCACTCCTAGTTTGAATTCCAAATTACGAATTACTCGTCATAGAAAAAAATACAATTTCCTAACTTCCTCAGTCCCAAATCCACCTTTATGATGAGGAGGAGGAGGAGGGCAGAGTACACACACACATGAAAGTGAAATGGAATTTTAAAAGAAAGTGTCTTCTCTTTCTCCACACAAAAACCCACTATAGCCATATACCTTTGCGTGTGTGTGTTTGTATAGGAGAAAAGACATTGGAAGCCGTTGATGGGGCTTGGCTTTGGTTTTCTACCCAATGCCCGTGGAGAAAAGTATTGTTGAAAATTAAATCCTAGACTTCTTATCTCCATCATCGCGATCTACTGCCTCTAAACTTCTATTTTCAACCATTCGAGATTTCTCCTTCAATACTGATGCTAAAGAAGCAGAAAGGAAAGGAAGAAAAGAGGTGCTTTGTGTGTCAAGAGAAAGAGAGAGAGAGAGAGAAAAAAAAGCAAAGTAAGCTTTTGAAACACGAAAGTCAACAAATCCAAACTGTGTGTGTGTGATAGAGGGAAAGAGAAAAGAAAGTGAGAGAGAGTCCACGTCCAACACATTCACACTCCCATACACACACTCAGGAGAGGAGTGGAGAGAGGCACACGCTATTCGATTCTGTTCCGCACAAATTCATCCTCTTCATTTGAAAGTGAGACACACACACACACCACCACACCCACACGGAGGAGAGCGATAGAAGGGAGGGAGAGGAGAGGAGGACAAAGGAAAAGTGAGAAAACTAAAAGGTGACTGATTTCACTTCATATCCTTCCTCCGCGTTTTTCACACACACACACACCAACTCAACTCGGCACACGGCACAGCACCCCGCCTTTTTTGTTGGTGTCTCCACATCTCGATTACCACACACATTGAATTGCGTGAGTTACCCGAGGCCTCCGTGTGTACGTATGAGTGAGGGTGAGTGTGATGCCACGTCAGGGAAACTGGAACACACGCATCAAGTACTCCAGTCTAACTCTTACTCTTACTCTCTTTCTCTTTTTTTCATGTGCAATGGAGAGTACATATAGGAATGATATGGATTTGGAGTTCAGATGCCGACAAGGAGCATCCTTCCTCATTCAAAGTGTAAGAATATCCTCCTCACATGAGTTTGTCTAATGTAATGCAATCCCAATTTAAATCCCGGTGCTTTCACTCTTTTCTCCTCACAAAATTCTCCTCCATGGAGAGTCCCTTCGTGTGTCTGTGGATGTCTACGACACACCAACTTTGAATTTATTCTAGCTGGATAGTTTTCAAGCATTTATTCTAAGTAATGAATCGAGAATCCCCTCCTCTTTCTTTCTCCCTGTGTCGCTCTCGGTTTGAGCTCTTCCTTGAATTTTGTATCCAAGCTTCACACGCACAAAATTTCTCAAATTTCCACACACCACATCATCATACGTCCCTAATATGCTGTGTCTGTGTGTGCGTGTGTGCAAATGCTATTAGAGGTCTTTTCCGATAAGAGAAAAGGAAGCTACTTGTGTTGGTTGGTCTTCTTCACAGAAGAAAGATACTTCATCAGATTTCTCCCAGCAGCCCACACATCCTTGTACTTGAAAATGGGAAATAGTGTATAGTTGAGCAGAAACGAGTCTAATTTAAGTCAATATTATTTTGATGGCTGCAGTCGTAGAGAGAAAGAGAGAGGAATCACTCAAAATTTAGAAAAGTTTCCTCCCTGCCAAACCATCTTTCCACACTCTGCATCATCATCCCTTCTCTCCCTCCCTCCCACACACACACTCACTTGCACACGCATTAATATGCTCAAACTCTCATCATCATCATCTCTGGGAATATTATTACCCTCTAGTTTATGACACTATACACCCTGTGTGCATACATTATATCTCTGCCCTATACTCGCATTTTGTGAAAGGTTCTCTCAATGTCGGCAAATAAATCTCAATAGTGACTCTCCACCATTCACTTGATTCACTCAGTCACTTTGCCCAAACTGCATTATATCTTTAATTATCTCATCCCTATGTTTCTCCTCCTCTTTCTCTTCAATACTAAAGGAAAAGCAGATGCCGGCATCCTCTTGAAGTACACGCTGCTTGTGCGTGTGTGTACACAATGTCAGGCTGTCATGTACATAATTTCCGAACGTCAGCTTTTCCTTTAGTAAACTCTTTTTTAATGAGTCAAATTCTAGTCAAAAGTACTCTCTCTCTCTCTGCCTGTATAGGTAATGTGAGTTTGAACATCGAATTTCGTCATCCATTTTCCTCCTCCGCTTTGCGATTTCCCTCCGATTCTGTAGACTGTAATCTCTTCTACACAAAAGGTTAATTTGTAATTTTCAGTAACAATGAATTCTCCAGTTCACAAAGCTGCACAAAGCTTGTGCTCAATTAATTCCCGTACACATTACACCCACCGTAGTTTTGGGGGGAGTGTAGTTCATGAGTGTATTTATTTGTTGTCATTCCTTGTGTGTCATGTTGGTGGGACGTGGGGGACAACCTCCACAAAACCACAGTTACATGATGTCCCATTAAGAAAACTGGAGGAGAAGAGTGTGAAACGTCTCAGATTGAAACAGGCACTCGCACACACATCCACATACTCCATACTCTCTCTCATGTTTTTCCAGTTAAATGGGCTATCCAGAGAGACAATGAAGGAGACAAAGACATGAGAAATCTCATGAACAATACAATGAACATTCTATACCCTCTGTCTCTGTGGTTTCTTCCCTCCTCCCTCACACAGAGCAGTCATTATGTGTGTGCGTAAAAGTGGAGGAGGAGAGTCGTAAATGGAGGAAAACCGTAATGTCAAACTCTCATAGTGTGTGTGGATGTGTATGGAGGAAGAGGGTTATGTAATGGTGGGGAGAGTGTGTAACCACCACCAAATTTAGAATATTTCAAATCACCATTTGCTTTCCATTGCATTATACTGTGTACGAAACCCTCGTCATACTCATGATGACTCAGTCACACAAGATCTAGATAGATTTTTCAAGAGAAGTGCATCCTAGGCCTTCTTATATGTGTGGTTGTGTGTGTAGGAAAAGCATGTGATGCTACACAGTCGTCCAATTTCTCCTTCTTCTCCGTTCAAATGACGCCACTTATATTGCTCTCTTCAGACGGATCGTAAAATAACTCGACGCATCCCATTGCATCCTGCGTGTGTGTGTGTGCACACGTATATGCACTAGTACGCTATATATGTGTACGTAAGATGAGATTTGTGAGTCTATTTTAACTTGCGGCATTAAGTTTCCCTTGTATTTGGCCCTGTGCTTGTATATTTGTGTGTGTGGAAAATGTACAGGCTACAGAGTGTAAGAGTCACACGAATGGCTTTTAGGGTATTAAGTGTCTCGTCTTCTCTATCCCTCCTCCTTCGCAAATGTGGAGGACATTTGGGAGTCTCTTTTTGGAAAGTGCATACGCTGAAAGGATACATACACACACACAGTGTGCATATGGAAACGAGAGAAGGGGAAGAGATATGGAAGTTGAAGATAACAAATAGGAGTGCATAAAATGCATAAATCTGGAATTTTCCTCAGAGGGTCTTGGCTGGGTGAGAATGAGAAAAATTAAGATGAGCAGGGAAACTAAATCCACACACAGTACACCCCAATATCCTGATGTGAGACTGTGTGTGTGTGTGTGTGTGTAAAACGGAGGCCAAAACAGGAGGAGGAGACACTCCTCCTCGGAGGAGACAATGTGCCCAACACACACATACTACACGAACGGTGTGTGTGCTTGTTAGAGAGAGAGAGAGTTCAACTTTTCTCCATACAAACTATTTTCTAGAATGTTACTCTCCATCCACCACACACTTGTTAACTTTGAAAAGTTCTACTGGAGAAATTATGGCCCATCATGTTACACACACACTACTCTCTTTCTCTCTCTCTCTTTCTGTATTCTCACACTCAGCTTTGCTCCGTCAGTTTTGTTGTCCTGGTGTTTGAACACACTTCATGTACGTTCTCTCTTCCTGATGCATTCACAAACTTGATATTTTGTCCGAGGTGAATGGAATGTGCAGTTTAAAATTTTCCTTGTTGCCTTGAGCACCTCTGAATATGATGTGTGATGGGTGGATGCAGTGCGTAAGGTATTTTAAAACATGGGAAAAGAAGGACAAGGAGCCAGTGTCAGACAAGGAGTGCAATTTATTATGCATAGGCCAGAAGATCCAAGGTCCGGGAAAGAGAGAGAGAGTGTGTGTGTGTGTGAGGGTGCATGGAGTGAGTGAGAGGGGAGAAGAGTGCAGAGAGCGCAGTTTAATCTTGTTAAAACTTTCTCTCGTCCATGCTAAGACGAATAAAACTAGTCATAAATTACAATGTTCTCACTCTCCAGGGATTCATTATGTGTGTAGATGCTCTCATCTCTCTTTTCTCCCTGTGTATTCGTTGGGAGGGAAAATACTACCGGAGGAAGATATACAGTACAAAGTTTAGCCCATCTATTCCTATGCAAAGTATTGTCTCCACACTTTTAAATTTCAACTTTATTTACAAACTCATTTGTTCCAACTAACGGCAGTCCCTCTTCTTTTCCTCCTCCACCATCTTCTTTTCTCTCTCTCTCTCTCCCCTCATCATCATCACTCCCGGGTCCTAATTTCACATCCTATTCCTCCTTTCCTTTTAATCCCAGTCTCTCTCGTCTTTAATAATTTTGAGGGAGAGGGGGAGGAATAGAAAAATTTTAAATTAAAAAATCTAATTTCTTTTTCTCCTCTCCCTTATTTTAAAATGCGAACTCAAAACCATAAGGGGTAAAATTTTGAAGTTTAGCCTATCAAAAATTGTGCTAGCAAAATTGTATTGGATAATCGTCTTTCTTCTAGTATAGCTAAGAATAACTGCAACATTTACTGCAACATTATATCACAATAATTGAAGCTTTTCACCCTCTGAAATCAATTACACCCTGACCGAACATTAACAGTCCGTGTCTAAAATTTAATGTAACTATCAATGGGGGACAGACAAGTGCGGAACTGATTCGTGATCCGACCCTCCCTGACCTTTTTTAAGTGGATATATCCAAGCAAAAGTTTGACCCTGCAGAATGTAAGTAAAGAAGAGAAAGGAATTGAATTTTCTATGCTTCACCTATAATAAGTTTACTCTGCAATATACCTACACATGAAGGCACAATAGTCAAAATTGAGAATCAAAGGCATTTAGCCCCCACCAGCACACACACGCACAAAGGGCAGGAGAAGAGGAAGAGGAGGAGGGAGACATAAAAATAACTTTGACGGAGTTAAAGAGGGCGGAAAGGCAATAATATATATTTTATATCTCCTCTCCCAAAAATTTCTTTCATCGGTCTATGAAAAGGACAGCAAATGTGTGTGTGGAGGGAGACTCTCTGGACAAGCACAAGCACTCTCTCTCTCAAGGAGAGTGGAGGGATGATGGGGGGAGAGAGAGGATTAAATCCAAAAAATCCATACAAGTATGGATATTCTTCATGCCGAGCACATGTACATTGTACAATGTGTGTCCGTCTGGGATTGGGTAGTACAGAGTACAGACTACTGTACTACAGACTAAGAAGAAGAGAAGCCAAACTAGATGTTCTCCAAAGTGCATTTATAAAGGAAATAAATAGTTGGAACACATGCTACGCATCCAATAGTGCAGAAAATAAGTTTACAGAGAGAGGGGGGGATGTACTGACAGGAGAGAGAGAGAGAGAAAGAGAGGAGAAAAAATAATATAGTTGCCAACATAAATCCAAAAACGAAACCAGCCTTCGAAGAAAGAGACACAGTAGCAACTCAGCAGCAAGTCTCTCTCTCTCTCTTAAAAATGATCTCCTTATGATGAACACAGTACACACCGTATGAATAACAAATATATTCTTATTTTCTCCAGCACATCCACATCCCTTTTTGTTTTCCCATTGCATGTTTCTAACAATCATGGACAGATAAATGATGAAGGATCTGTGGCTACCATTAACTGGAGTGAGTGAGAGTGGAGTGTGGAACACTATTCTGTCAATTCCATCGTCAATAATTTTTCTTTTTCAATGTACTACGACTACCTAACCCACAATCCTATATTGTGATGCACACAATCACACACTACTACTATAGTATGGGAGTTTGAGGGTGCGTGTAAAAATGATTAGTGAATACACACTCGAGTCGAACGCGGGATGAAATAATAATTAACTTGATCATTAATTCTACCACATCTCCACATAAATATATTGTATATACATCATACACTTTATGAATCATTCCGAAAAGCTCTCATAAAATGAATTTCCATGACTCCTTCCCCCTACCCACTTCACCTCTCTCTCTCAACACATCTTTATATTATCCATGTCTTTCTCACTCGACAGAATAACTGAGCCATTCAATCGTCGGGCTCTCTGCTTTGGTCATCACTCTCTGAAGAGGATCACAGACATGGAAAGGGAAGAAATATTACTTAACACTTGTTAAAATACAAATCACCCCCTCTCTCTCCCTGTTTCGGTCGTACCCTCTTAAGGAACTTTTAAGGGTCACTATAAATGCTCAGTTGTTGTGTAATATTCATCGAGGTGTAAATTATGACTCTCTCTCTCTCTTCTCTCTTTCTTCCATGGATGGACAGCTGAATACAAAATTCTTGGAGAGAAAAGGACAGTGTCGACACTCCACTCGAATCGTCTTTGTGGTAACTACATACAATGCAATGCAATGCAATGGCGAGTACAATGTTCAATTTGTAAATTTTGACAAGACAATAAGAGCTAATCCCACACACACTCACTCTCTCTCTCTCTCTCGTAGTCACTTCATTGAAAGATGAATGAGGAGAAACGGCCTTGATACCTATTTACAAGGGCTTCATCAAAAGCCTTCCAGTCTTCGTCATCACAAAAATTGTATTGTGCCTTGTTGTACAAGGATAGCAAAGATAAGGTTCTCAAAATGAGGATGACGTGAAGCATTATACGCGTACAGTGAGGCTCTTTACATCTCAATGTGGAAGCCAAGATTTTAAATCGTCCCTATAAAATTATGTACACAGTTACTCTCTCACAGTACCTCTCTTTCTCCATTTTAATGTGCGGTATGGAGAAACTTTTTGAGTGTGTGTGTGTGTGTAAGGAACAAGGGAATCGTGTGTGTGCTGTACTAACGTTACGTAGCAGCTGGGATTGGATGCCGGAATGATGCACGTGAAAAAAGTTTTTTCTCCTCCTCTCCTCCTCATCTCTCTTTCTCTGAGTTCTATTCTCCTGGAAGTAACTGTGAGGGTCTATTGAGAGAGCACAAGGTAAATAACGTAAGTTTCAGCACCTGCTGCCATCATGCCCTTTTATATCATACACAAAATAATTCTAAACACAACAAAAGCTCAGTAACATTGAGCGCATAACGTATGTAGAAGAGAGAGCCAACACTCCTGTCTCTCTCAGTGCGTGTGTGTACTGTAGTAGTGAATAAAATGCTTCTTTTTTTGGTGGGGGTACTTTGGTTTTCAAAGCTCAACTTTATGAATTGCTTTGTATATTTGTATTCATACAGACAGAGATAGAGGAGAGGAAAAGAGAAGAGAAGGGAAAGGGTGTTAAAGTTCTACAGTAATTTATTTGATATTTAATATCTATGGAAGAGAAACATGTATCTGCTTAGCATCTGAACAGAGATAAACATTGGTGATTGTACACGTACACCCATACTTCTGACTCATAGGGATAGTCATAGAATGTGTGTGTGTAAGGAGGGACCCACGTTGCTACTCCTATATCTTGCAATGTGTGTATACAATGAAATTGTGTAATAATTCTCAGTCTACGTGTAATACACAGGCCACAAATAGCATACCAGCCCAATACAGTTATTACGCTTCATTATGCACACACATACAGCAAATAGAAGGCGAATCTGCTATGTGTGTACAAACATAATATTTTTACCTTCGTATGTAACATGTTGTATACCCTTAAACATGTGATAGGGTCGGAGATAGTTATTTGTAATGAAGAAAGAGAGAGAGGGGACTTGAAGAGTCGAAAATCTATCGGCGATTCACCTCAGGCCTTTTCTGTCATCCCCCTCCTCTCTCTTCCTCTCGTCTCTTCTCCTTTCCCTATAACAAAGTCTCGAGAGAGGAGCCTCGCATATTTCCTTCGAGAAGTTTACATGAGAATGTGTGTGTGTGTTGTGAGGGACGAAGCCCCTGGATTGAATGGACAGACTTCTGGCGCCGCCGACGAGTGGAAAGAATCCTTCCTTTTCTTCTCTTCTTTCCATGTTCATATCCATGTGAACTACACACACACGCACTCACTCAGAGAGAGTAGTGCAGTACAGTGTGGAGAGGGCACACACGAACAAAATTAGGGACACACAGTCAAACGGAGCATAACAGGAATAAGAACAAGAAAACTGTGGTGAGTGTGTGGAGGAGGAGAGGGGGAGAAAAACCATAGTGATTACCCCTGGACCAGAATCGGGAACCTCATTTAGTTCACCAACAATTTATTATACAAAGACTATAACTCCCACATGGGCATTATCCTCTGGAAAACTCACGGACTGCCACTGCTCTCCTCCTCCTTCTCCTCCTTTTCTTTTTCTGTTGCTACCATGTCAAAAGATACAAAACACAACAACACACGTTTTTTTCTCTTGGATGGCCGCACTGCCATCCCATATCATGCCTTTGCCTGGATGCGTGTGTGTAGCCAAACTTCACACTCTGATCTTTTCCCTATATTTAGAACATCCACAGAGAGTAATATTTTCCTTTTTTCCTTCTCTTCACTTTTTTCCCTTCTCGGGTGGTGTCACCCAACAAATGAAATTCATATTATTATCTCTGGTCAATCTAATCTCAACATTATCATTATGTACTGCACACACACACACTAAACCCGGGTCTGATACAATACAGGTAATGCCAATCTTAATTTACGCTCTCTATTATCATCTATTATCATCATAAACTTTTTCCTATTTTGAACACATGTGTACTTACTAGATGTATAGACACACACACACGGGATCATTGAAGTATTGGTGGTATTACAATTCGTGGTTTTGACGATGATTGTGGCTTTTTTGGTCAATCGTGCCTCTTGAAAGCTTCTCTGGAAGCACGCACATAAGTTGGAAACCCCTCATTCACTCCCCTCTCAGTTTAACCTTTGATCTCTCCATTCCCCGCCCTACACAAACTAAACCAAACTATTCTCTTTCCTCCAGTCACAATCTCAATAACATTTTAATGATCGGATTAATTTGGAAAAAATGTGTTTCCGATGAAAATGCTAAATTAAATTGTCCAACGACTTTTCACTCCACTTTTCTCATCATTAGTGCAAAAGTTGAAGAGTTTCGAGAGTGACGGATCAAACAACAATAAAATAATATATATGTATTATACTCCACATTTTCGGGGAAATGAATCCTCGATTCTTCTCCTCCTCTTAAATTCTATTGTATATTAGCGTCACAGAATTGAGAGCCCAATGGTTTGCTAAATGTTAAGCCGACTCACAAATTGAATTGTGGAACTTGGGAAATCTCCTCTCCGTCCCTCTCCCCTTCACTCTCTTCTTCACTTCATCTTGCTAATAAAAACACACGCTCTTGTATCGATAATGCCTTATGGTGTGTGAGTGTGTATTTGTGAGGGAAAGTGAGTGTGTGCTAGTCTTATTTTTTCCCATTTACAGTGTAACCAAGATGAGAATGCTTTCGCTTTCCTCGACCCTCAATTCTACTCACGTTTGACTTGTGTGGCATAATCCACAACGTGAAATGAATTCGCTCTTTTTTCCTCTTCCTCTTCTCTCTCTCGTCTCTCGCACTTTTTTTTAAGTAGTCTCCGTATCATTGCCCTTTTTTTCGAAGACGAGACAAGAGAGAGAGAGAGAGATGGAATCAAACTATTTACTTGTGTATGTATCCGACTCCCGGCGTTATCTCTCACCACTGAGACACAGACAACACTTTCGATTTTCTTTCTCTCCCTCTCTCTCTTTTTCGATACAATCTGTCTGTATTCACAGGGGTAGGGAAAGAGAAAACAAGAGTCCTCTTCAAGGTATTGATTTTGATCAAACCAACACAACAAGGAGAATTGTACGAACTAATTTGTGTGTGCTAACTTTCGACATACAACGCAGTGATGCAGAGAGAAAGCTGTGTCCGTGTGTAGAGAATAGAGTGTCCAAAAAATGGACCACAAAAGTCTGGATTTTCTTTTCTCTCAAGGTTTTTCTCGTCGACCCGAGGAAGATTGAGATTGTGGAAGGGGAAAGTTCAAAAATAGGCACAAAACTTTCCCATGGAAAAAGAAGAATCAAAAAATTTTACTAACAAAAAACAAAAAAAATTGCGCTGAAATTTGCCAATTCAGAATTACATTTCAAATGAGTGAATGTCAGTTACCTAACAGCATAAAATTATACCAAAGCAAAACAATTTTCTCGACAAATTTTGGTCGGACAAGAAGGTTCAAAATTGTAAAAAAAAATTATTACAAATTATTTTAGGACGTTGAAAATGTGCGCCATATTGAGAATTACTTTCCTTTCTTATGTTAATCCTAATCCTAATCTTTTCAAGTTTGTATGAATTCAGAAAATACAGAAAATCATTCCACACATCATGAGTCTCTTTGAGAAAATAAAGTTAATCGTAATTCACTTTGGTTGAGTAAGATAAACCCATGAAAATAATTTATCGTAAGATATAATTCCCAGTAAATTGAATGCAATGTCGTTGACTCAAGACAAGGATGAAGTTGAAGGAGGAAGAGTAAAGAATGGGTAAATGCAAAAAAATCCCGAGAGAGAAAAAAAAGTTTTTTTATCTGCATATAAGTCCGTTCTGGCTGAGAGTCAAGATATTCCACATAGAAAGAGAGAAGGGAGACACACACACAAACACACAGGAAGAATGCTTTGGAATGCTTATTTGCTCGATTCTTGAAATAATAGAAGAAGATGTATTGAAGATGATTGTGCATCTACGCGTAAATGTCAACATCCAAAAGGAAATTTGTGAAGGTATAGTTTTATGCAGACAAAAATCCAATGCCTTTCTTCCCCACACACACGCACACACTGCTATACCAATCTTTAAAGTGTGTGTGTGTTGCCATACACTTTAACTTAGACTTGAGTCTTGTGAGAGTTTTGTGTCCTCACAATTTGTCTTGGATTCAACGGTACAAGTTATGCGTGTGTGGACTATCTTCTATGAAGTAGATATCAAGATGAAGAGAGAGAAAGCTCACATTTTTGTCCCTCTCCCAGTGTGTGTACACTTTGAGCTCATTAGAAAAAGTCAGAAAAGTGCGTGGAATGGAGAGAAAGGGAAAGATTGGTAGAATTGAACGTATTGAAGAGTCTTTTGCTTCGCTCATTGAGTCGCTTCCGGAAAATTGAAAAGGCTTCGCTTGGATTGTGACTGCCTCTACTTCTTTGGTTGCTGTTGACAAACGGCAACTGCTGCTCGTGCAAAATTTAAAAGTCAAGTTTTTGACCACAAATGCGATTGGCTGTCATGATTCTTTCCTCCCAATGCCATGCCATGTCCCCTTCCTTAACTACGTACATACTCTACAGTGTAGAGTTTACACACAAACACACAGAAGAGTTCTTCGTGTGAGTTGAAAAACTTTTCTCTCTCTCTCCAATCCTCACTTTGTCCTCAGACTTAACAAGTAGAAAAGAAGGAAGAGAAATAAAAAAACATGGAATGATATCTTCCAGCAGCCAACTCCAAGAAAAAAAATCCTACAAGCTTCAAAAACACACAATGGTATCTCAACATCATATGGAACTAGAAGCACACACGATATACCGAATTATCCCCGAAAAATGCTGTGTAGTCTACAGACGCACATTTAATACCCCAAATTGTACAGTACAGCCTGTCACCCCGGTATTGCATTCAAGAGAAATACGGTATTATAAGTACTCTCAAATATTTCCCACACACACGCTAAGTACGTTTCCCTCGCATGAATTACAGAACAATTTATTTTATTGTCACCCTCCCCGTAGAATTCTCCTTGTCTCTCGTCACATTTCCTCCACATCATTTTTTCCTCATGGATCCCAAACACACAGTAGACACACACGGAGATGAAACTGTTTCGGATTTTTGGAACCAAGGTAGTTTCTCCATCCAGGAATTCCCTGGTGGTGGTGGGTTCTTTTACA
Source organism: Pygmarrhopalites habei (assembly GCA_009870185.1). NCBI lineage: Eukaryota > Metazoa > Arthropoda > Collembola > Symphypleona > Arrhopalitidae > Pygmarrhopalites > Pygmarrhopalites habei. The sequence goes on along the minus strand of WJFB01000280.1, from coordinate 21,614 downwards.
CTGTACATTGATCATCGTTGAAGGAAAAGTTTATGAGGAGAAGGGAGAGGAAGGGAGACTCTTCATCATCTCTCTATCTCCCTCGTTCTCTCTCACTCAATTAGGTTGATTAATTATAAGTTGTGTATGTTATATCGGAGAGAGTGAGAGTGGGGTGGAGGGAGGGAGAGAGTTTTCCTTGAGTGTCTCTCATTGATTTACTAAAGTAATTGCTATATGCATACAGGATCCGGCGTTTTACTCCATGTGATTTTAAGGGAGTGTGTGGATCTGTGCGTGTATGCTGTGTGTGTGAGAGAGAGAGGGATTGGGATGGAGAGATTTGCAATGCCTTCATTAGTGGTGTGTCTATCCACACACACACACACCCAAAATCCGTACAATAATAAAGAACGGAAAGAAGGCTCCAAAACTTAAAAGATTGAAGACTCACTCTCCAGACGCAGAGAGAGAGACGTACAGACTTTTATAAGACAAGATATTTCATTGTTCATTGAAAATTCAGAAGCCACTCCGTGTTGGGTTATGTACCACAATAGTTTAAGGGTACGGATGTACGTGGTGAAATCTGTTGCTAGTTAATTAGAACTTACACTCCCTCATCTCTCCTCCATCCATGATAATGTATAGACACATCTGACGGAGAGTGAACACACAAGGAAGACCAAGTCTAGTTTGGGTGAATTAAACTGAAAAGTTATACTTGGTGAAATTTTGGAACAAGTTTTTCAACAACCGAGAGACTAGAAAGAAGGAGAGTGGAAGAGAGAGAGAGTGAGGTATGTGAAAGTTGTAATTATTGAACCACCATAATTTCCCTGTAATTAACTTACTCCATTCCACCTGCCTTTTTCTCTCCTCCTTCTCTTCTCCCTCTTCCATGGTATGGTATACAATGAGAAAAAAAAGTACGAGCAAAAAAATGCAAGTGGTCAGACATTGGTCGCTTCCTGTGTGTCTGTCTCTTTCTATCTTCATATTTTTATAAAGAGAGACAAATTTGTTGGCCCATGAATATCATCCCTTTTTTCTCTCATCTTAACTTTCAGTTTATTCTTCTCAAGTGGGCTGTGTATCCAATTTTGAGTATGTAGGGCAGTGTAGTACCTACTACCTGTACAGTGACCTTGCCCTCTTATACGAAGCTTCAAAATTTGCCCTTTGAACCATAGCAAGTGCAACCAGAGAGAGAGAGAGAGAGAGAGAGAATATTTCCTTCTACACTGCACAGAAAGGACTGAGTGTAGTACACTGCAGAGAGGAGATGGGATGGTCGCTGGAAGGCTCATCAAAGAAAAAAAGCCCAGCAAAAGTTGTTGATGAAATGAATGTGAGCATGAAGACGACATCGTAAATAATCCTCAAGGCCCCATCATCATTAACGCTATACGCTACACACTACACTCTATAGTGTAGTCAGCCATGCATTGGACTAGTCTTTTGGATACAAGTGCAGGGCAAAACCTGGGCACACACACACACCACTGACTGAGAGCTGAGTTGAGCTGAACAAAAAGGGACTCTTATTATTTTTACATCCAAGCCGATCATGTTGAGAGATACGAGGAAGACTTGAAGGTAGAGAGAAGGAGGGGAGGAGGAATTGGGAAGGTGTAAAAATATCCCTCTCTCTGTCTCTCTCAACTAAACAGTTTGTACGGTTGAAACAAAAACTTTATAGAGAAGAGATACTGGTCCCTTGTAATGTAACGGCCAGTGTTTTTGCTCCATGATATCCCCTCTTTCGTGTGTGTGTGTGTGTGTGTGTGTGGAGTGTTGTATGCAAGGTGGAAAATGTTCGAGGCTGTATTTAAAGGCCAAGTGCAGATACATCACTGTAACAGAAGTGGGGAGGAGGAGGAGGTGAACGTAGTTTTTGTGTGCATCTTAAAATCTCATTTTCTCTCTTCCTCATCGGATGTTCCATCGAAACGGGATAGAAAATAGATATAGCTATAGCCTACATAAGAATGAAATGAGAAATACTCTATACATGAGCCACACTCTTTTAAGCCTCTTTTAAACGGAACGAGATGAATACTTTTGTATAAGAAAAACTTTTCCTCAACTCTCTCTCTCTCTCTCTTTTAAGACTACATCATTCAACCTGCAGAAGAAGGTCTATGACAAGTCTTCACTGTTTAAACTGAAGAAGGAGAAGAGAGAGAGAGAGAGAGGAAAAAGTTGAAGAGTTTTACTACCGTGAGACTTCAATGCAATCACACTTGATGCATCGGCTTATTACAACTTGTAATATTACGATGATTCCATTGTACATATACTCTCTCTCTCTCCACATCTATCTCTCTCGTACATTTTATTATTATGTTTCCAGATCCAAAACTGATAAAATCGAGCCAACACACACGGGTACATACGGCAGAAAAGAAATACTTTTAAATGTACTTTATATTCAATATTATAGATACGTACACATACAATGGTCCTCTCTCTCTTTCTGTGTCTGAGTTTCTCTCTCTCTCTGCATCAACTTTCCTCCTTTGTTCTTGTGGTCTCTTAAGACCTCAGCATAAATAAATTTACATCCATGGCCTCCTCTTCTTCCTCCTCCTCCTCTTGGAATTCAAGTCATTTGCCTAGACACTTGATCCTCTCTCTCCTCTCTCTTTTTTCCTCGTACGTATAAACTTGCCCAGAGCAAGGTCTCTCCCTCTCTTCTGAATGTAGTGTGTGTGTCTGTGTGCGTTGTGTTAGGATCAGTTCATGTGGCAAGGCTTTTATCTATGTAAGGGGAAGAGAAAGGGTTCCAGCCCTTATTATGACTTTTATGAAGCTCTTCTCACACGCGAAAGTATTTCTCTTCTTATGCAATATCCAGGAGAAAAATCTTTGGAAAAAAATACAGCAATAACGAAAATCAACAGTTTTGATCAGGAGAAAAAATTGACGAAAAATGCCTGGAGAATTATGATTCCTATCTACACAGTACTACACACACACACACATAAAGGCTGAATAAAATTGAAAAGGTCTTGTACTGTATAAAAAACGATAAAAATGATGATCCATTAAAAATTTGTTTAAAAAAATTATATCCAGTTTTTTTTCCATCACCACCACTTTCATTTTTCGTCTAACGAAACAAACACAGTCGATTAAATAACACTTTGTTTTCTTGTGTAGACTGAAAGTCTTTTTATCAACAAGTTTTTACAATGTGTCCATTTAAGAATCAATATTTTCCGAGGATAACAATGTGTAATAAAAATGTGTGTGATAATAAAATTGTTTAAATCTCACACAATGAATTTTTGGATATTTAATTTTCCTCCTCCTCTTCTTCCTCATCGCAATTTGTACTTTTATAATCAGGATGGAGGGAGGGATAATAAGACGAGAATTTTTTTTTGCATCACATGCTGCAGTGGATAATGTTTGATTGAATCAAGATGATGAGGATGACTCAGCCTGTCCTGTTTATCACTCAATCTTCTCTCACAAACTCTCCACAATTGCATCCCCGACACATACACACTTGACAGAGTCAACTACTTTCCTAGTTAAAAGGAGAGCCTTGTCCTAATAAAAATACCGAGAGAAAAAATTGAGATCGTGATGAAGGGGCTTGACCACCCTTTCTCTCTCTCTCTTTCTAACGAGGATTTACCGTCTGCCTAACTCATCCCGATACTCTACTTGAACACTCTCACACTCTCACTCTCTCCAGTACACACTCTATTTATTTTAACAACGTTGTCTTAAGCCCCTGGAAAAAAACCCTTTTTGTAAAACTCCTCTCCTCTTGTAGCAAAGAGGCACACTGGAAGTGTGTGCGTGTGTGTTCAATATGGTACGGTTGTTTAACAAAAGAATAATTTTTTGAAAATCATCCACGTTCCTCTCTTCCACATTCTACTCTCTCTGTACAACACACACACAATATGGACCTTGGAGTGTGTGGACACAGAATGATGGGTTCTCCATGGTTTCCCTATACTCAAACATGATGCTGTGTCCCCTGTTCACCGGGACAGGATTAAAAAGGTCATATTTTAAAAATGTCAAACTTTGTGGGATCACCATGCCATATACCAATAGCATGGGAGATAGAGAGATGATTGAGCCATTAGTTTATCAAAGACTCTTTCTCTCTGTGTCACTCACATCTGTCAAGTTGATCCATATGTATTTGAAGAACCAAAAAATCTTTTCTCGTCAATTTATTTCTCTGTCAACTCAGCTGCGTACTCCTGTGTTTGTGCGTGTGTCTGTGTCTGCGTCTGTGGAGTACAGTGAGTGTAAGCATATTTTGAATAATGTGCTTACACCAGATTATGTTTACTATTGTAATATACCGTAAATGACCAATTAGAACCCGGGTGGGGCCGGTGAGGAGCATACCCTATGTTTTAACATGTAAATACATGGTATGTGGACGTGGAAGAGCAAAAAATCGGTATAGCAAATACCAAAGATTTTGGACTCTGACTGTGAATTTCCCGGGTGACATGGAAATCATGTTAATATTTTAAGACACATCAAAAATGCGTCAGAGAAGTGTGTACTACGTAGAGAGCAAAGAGAGAGAGAAATGAGTTTTGGGGATCATCATGTTTCTGTAATTGCCGCCTGACACCCCCTCCCTCCTTCCTCCCCTTAATCTAATCTCAAGTTAATGACTCAACCTGTCTTGCATTAATTAAGTAAATATGAATTTAATTACTACTCCATCCATGCATACCCAGGACTGTACTGTACAGAGTACACACACACTCTGTGTACCCAGTGTGTTTTATATGGAAGGTTTACAAAAACAAGATAACTACTCCCATGTCCATCTGAACGTTAACATGTATTTACGGATTAGATTAAACTCTGTACAGCTTCCACTGTATTCTCTCTTCTCTCTCCATTTCCATGTGGAGAAAGACAAGGGCAGAGAGCTTAGTACTCTGGATACAGCTTATGTAAAGTATGGAGGTAGAAAAGAGGATTTTTAGAGGCATAGAGAAGAAAAGCCAAGATTTAGTTGAAACGTAAACAGAGTAGGAATTACAGAGACACAGAGTGAGAGAGTATTATACAGTATTAAATGCCTCCAGTCTCACCTCATATCCCTACAGACACACACACACACAAGAGAGAGGAGAGAGAGACAGGGAGAGGCTCCATACACTGCCTCAAGACACTCTGATTAGATTTCATGGAAGGAAAACAACCCCTAATGTCATACATACAAAATTTAAAACTCTGCATCTGCTCAATCCATGAAATCCGAGAACCCAGTAAGTTGAATCTTTGAGAAAGAGAGTGAGGAGTGTGTGTACGTACGTGTGTGTGTATGTCTAGAATTCAATCGTCACTCTCATTACTTTACACATTCAAATGAAAAATGCCATTTTGTGAGACTGAGGTGAAATATACAGAGTAGTACAAACTTGAGCTTCCACGACTGGATTTTCTCCTTCTAAAAATGTACACAAATTTATTCCAAAATCACACGTGTATTTATACACTCCAAATAACACACACACACTACACTCCTCAGATGTGTATCCATGACTAGTACATCCTCTAATGTTTTTCATGATAATCGTCTAATCTTTCCAAGTCTGATTTTAAATATTCCTCCAGGCAATACTTCCTCCTTCTCTCTATTCTTTTTTTCTTAAATTGCTTAAACTACTGTATGCAGTATAAACAATGAAAATTTTAAGTTTGCGGCTCCTTGAATTCCACTCCCCGCCTCTCTTTTCATTTAAACTTCTTTTAATGATGAAAAATTGTGAAGGGACTCACCAACCATTAAATATTCCACGATGCACATTATTCTAAAGTAAATCTAGAATATTACAGTCTTGGATTGTGGCAACGAAATCGGTGTAGAGAGTCTCATCAAAAAATTACACAGATTAATAAGTCAATAAAGACTCCTTATTTTTTTGTCCCCGCTCCTTCAGTTTTTTCTCCTGTTTTCTCCAGAAAAAATTCTCAAGAGTCAAGGTGCATCCATGTACATTCGAAGGGATTGTGGAATGTTTGTACATTTTTAAAAAAGTGGGTATACTTATACTATATTTTCACTTCTCTCTATCTCTCGAGGTAAATGAAGGGATGGACGGAGCACGTGTGAAGTTTGGGGATTTTGCTAATGAAAAATAAACAAGTTTAATTTTCAAACCCCCCTTTACTCTCTTTGGAGAGAAGAGGTCGTCCATTCTCTGCCATATTTAGAATAATTCATCATACATGTGTAATGAACTCTCTTCGCCGTGTGTGGTTCTATCTTTTCCTCCTCCTTCAGAAGAATAGTTTATTTTCCTTCTATAATAGCAAAATAAACGAGGGCCTCAATGAAAAATGCAACATTGGTTAACTAGACCTTTAGGAAAATTCTCTCAGACTATTTCCCCTGTGCAAAAAATGAATTCTAGCCTTACTTCCCCTTTCGCTACAGAGCCGGGCTCCAATGAATAATTCAGAACAGAAAAGCGGTTCATTTCCTCGTTGACCCAACGAAGAATAATCTTTTGTGTGTGTTTGTGTGTCTTTATATAATTCAACTCCACAGTTGTTACAACACACACACACGCAACTCACAATCGTCTTTTGGTACATTTTTATTTAAAATTTTCATTTACAATTTTAACAGTTTGCGTGAGGGAATTGTAAATCCTAGTGTAACTGTGATTTCCCGTATTATTCCACTGCATATGTATTCTTGGGAGGAATGTGGTCGGCGGACATATTGAAACGAATTTGTCAGCAGACCAAAAATTCTTAGTTAAATATTATCTTTTACAAGGACGCTTTGGAAAAGGGAATTGAAAGGGAAAAAAAGAATTGAACAAGTTCAAGGGAAAATACTATTATTATTATTATTTCACACTCATCCTGGATTACTCACATGGTCATGAAATTCATTGGGGAAGACGGAGTAGAGGAATTTTCTTCTAGAGAGAAAGAGATTGACAGAGTAATAGTTCACAGTCAAAATATCTCTCTTTAAATTATACTGGGGAATAAATGAAGGTAAAGATAAGAGAGAGAGAGAGTGAGATGATTATTCCAGCTCAGGTTCAGAAGTCAGGATTCTCCATGCTACAAGTTTATTTTGTGAGGGAGGAATACGTGTGTGTGTGTGTTTTGTTGTGAGACTCCATTCTCCCCCAGGTTGCATTATCTAAACACGCAACAAAAATTTCTTGGAGTGAGAAAGAAACTCTGAAATTTTCTTGTGTGTGTGTGTGTATCTAGGAAACTTGCTTCCTTCTTTTTTTTAAAAAATAAAATGTTTAGATTGAAGAGAGCTCAGTTCTTTTGGGGATGAGAGACCGTCTTTATCTGAGGGTAGAAACCTTTACAGCAGTTAATTTATCCACACATACACATTACACATTTAAACACACACACTCACGCACTTTTTCAATTTACACACAATTTAATTTTTCAACTAGGGAAAAATGGAGTTTAGTGGCGGTTGCTATTTATGGACTCATTTTTATCATCCTTAAAATGCAGAGAGCGAAGCATGCTTTGAAAGAAGGTGAATTAATAAAAGAAAGTTTTTTCCCCTTCTTTCTTAATTGTGTACTACTCGGCTTGATTAAATGTAATCTAATTTTTGCTTATGCGTGTGTCTGGCTGGTTGTATGTACTGTGTATGTGGAAAGAGTAGGAATAAATGCGTACAATAGAAAAATAGAGTAGTCAGAGTTCAGACAGAGTTAAATAATAAATAAAGGACATGGAGGGCTTAAGTGAGTCATTATTATTTGATTATGTTTCATTTAGCTAGCGAATGGTTTGATGGTTTTTCATAACTATTTCATGACAGATTTACACACTAAAATTTGGTTGATTCAGAGTTTCTTTATTGGATTTTCTCCTTCTTCCTCTCCAGATATTTGTACCTAATGGCGTTATTAGGAAAAAGACATAGTCTACTTTAGATGTACAGTATGGCGTATGGTAATGACAATTAAAATCTATAATGATTTTATTGTTATGACTGGTCTTCCCATGTCTTTATAAATAGACTTTTGCATCGTAAAAGCAATTATTTTTTGGAAATATGAAATGGAGACGGGGCAACATTAAAGCGAGACGGTAAGAGGAGAAACGCGTGAGCAAAATGACCCCTCATGACACAATGTGCGTCTCCTTCAATTAAATTGGAGACATAAAAACTGACTGCCATAATGAAATTTTACTAATCTGTTTACTCCTGCTTAAACCTTGATAAAGAGAGAAGCTTCCTCTGAGGAGAAAAAAAGTTTAACAGACAGAAAAAAATTATTCTTCGACTCAGGTTACAATCAAAAATACGAAGCACAAAAAATGTATCTAATGATAATGGTCATTTCTGACGAAGTTGTAATTGAATCACATGTTAATCGAGATTAAGCATTAATCATGCACAAACAAATCCGTCATCATTTTTTAATACAAAACGTTATAAAATCCATCCACACGTTCATAACATCATTATTCGCGATTGAAGAATTACCAAGCTAAATTGGCTGACCAAGTTTCAAATTTCGTTAAAAATCAACTGCAGTAATTTTAAATGTCTTTTGCAATCACAAAATTGCAAATGTAATTGAGTGACTCATCTTTACAATTGTAATGACTAAAATAAATAGTTAATTTTAGCAAATTAATTTTTAGAACTGGAATCAGTACGAAATGTTGTTGTTTTTACATTGCCAAGTTCAAATCTTACAATATTTAACTTTCAGATGAAACTCATTAACTCATGTTCCTCCCCCAAATTGAGTCAAACTCAATTAATTTATAACATAAATTTTGGAATTGGTTAATGAGGACAAGGTTAAATGAGGGGATGTTTGGTAAAAAGTGACCAGTTTGTTGATGTAGAGCATGACGGTTGCGGTTGTTTTTTCTCTTCTTGTGATAAAGGACCCTCTCATTCATTGACATGACATGAGAAGATGTGTGTACCTTGTTAAACACCAAAGAGCCGAAGAGGAAGAAGAGAAGCCGATGTTTAAAGAAAAACTTGTCGCTCGTAATCATAAAGATAAATTCAAGATTCATAAAAGTAAAGTAAAATTTCCTCCCCCTCCTCCCCCTCATACATGATACATGAACGTTCATTTTCATTTTGGACGAAACAAACCCAGAGAGCCGTATAATAGTTATCGTTCCGACATTGTCTTCCCCTCTGTCTTTCTCTTACGTAATGAAATGAAGAATGTATACAAGAAGATATAAAGCCAAACAGAAAGCAGGGGACTCTCCCCTTCGCCTTATCTTCATCTTGCTTCTTAATGCTAAGCTTTGTCAACGATACACAATTTTTTTGGATGGGTCGAGCAATGGGAACTCTTAAGAGCTCACAGAGAGAGAGAGAGAGGAGGAGGAGGACGGGAGAGAGTAATAAGGGCAGAAGAGACAGTATGTTCTGTGTCCATTCTACTTGTGGCAATAATTGTTGAGGCAACAAAGGGACAAGGAAACACAAAGAAAAAGTCACACACACACGTATATACGTATATATATACGTTACTGGCTCTCACTCACAGGAACAAGTCACTATGGAATGATTATACTTGTATTCTCGTTACGTTTACGACTTGCTTGGGGTTCATGGGTTTCGATTCCACAGCTCTTAAATATGTTGCCTCTCTAACATGGAGTCATGAGGATCACACACACACAGGGAGAGCAGAGAGAGAGAGAAGAACCGTAAAATAAAATGGTAATCTAAACTCCGTTGGGGGCAGCATATTCCCAAAAAAATCCACCTTTGTCTATGTACCTTCAAACTCCACTCTTGGACGTGTGTGTGTATTTTGTACAGTCCGCCTTCACTTGCAGGGAAAGAAGAGTCAAAAAAGCTGGGGTGAGAAGATGAAAGTTACAAGGTAAAAATACTTGAAGCCAACACTACTACTACCACCACAAACATGTCCAGGTCATCCACAACCATATAGGATTCACACACACACGCACAAGAGAGAGAGAGAGAATCTGTGTCCTCCTGTCAGATTCCCTCATAACTCGCCACACATTCTATTCCACCTACCGTAAAAGTTGAAATCATGTCTCTCTCTCATTGTCCTAAACCTTTATGTGGACGTGATGAGGAAGGAAATACAAAATTTAATCCCGGGACAAATTTTTACGGTATCTTCTTGTACGCTGTACAAATTCTGACTTCTTTCCGTACCGTGAAATAATTCGTTGTTACATTACATAAGAGAGCGAGAGAGAGTGGATTGTGATTGTGACTCTTAGTTTAATTTAGCTACACATTAAATCCATTTTAGTCTCTTTTTTATTATGCATTGTATTCTTTGTTGCTTATGTGTGTGCGTGTGTTTGTATGTCCTCTACATTTTTTATATGGGGTGTCTAACTTCATGAGAAAATCATTCCCAGGACAAAGTACAGCAACAACAACAAGTTTTGGCAATGACATGATATGGTCTTGAATCCTTTTCTCTTTTTGTACACACACACTCTCTCTCACACGTATTTTATATTGATACTGTTGTACATAGAGATGGAGAAGGTTATGTATTTTCTTTATTTTTTTCTTCACCCGTACAACATGTCAACTCCGAGTCGAACACAGGGAAAAGTCATGTCTCCACATTACTACACCATATGACATTCGATGAAAAAACATACAGGGATACACACGCACAAGGCCAAAAAAAAGAAGGACCGTGTCATGTCAAGTCAATCCACTTCAAGATATTTGTCTTCTTCTCTCATGCCTCACACACTGCACACTCCGACTTCCCTGTACATCCACACATCCCAATTTATGCGGGTTAATACAAGGGAACGAGAAAACCATATAAGCCATTTAAGGCGTTCATGTATTGAATTGCAAATTACACAACTACGTAACTTCCCTTTCCACCATCCTTCTGTCTAGTGCTTCACGCACAGTGCGAAGAGAAAGAAAAAAATTGCACACCTGCCAAAAAAATCCCCTCAAAAAAAAGTCTCAACTCAGTCGGTCGTGAACCACATTGCGAAATTCAATGCTATTGCAATGAAAAACTTGTCCGGAGAACAAGCGGACAATAATTCCATTCCAGTTTCATTTTCTCCCTCCTGCCTTTACAATATGATACTTTTTCTTAACTGAACTATGCCAAAAAAGACAGATGGTCTTGTCCAGCGTCTTTGTTATTTTATGTACTTGTGTATAGGGTGTGTGTGAACATTTTTTTGCACAGTACACACTCGCCAACTGTTCCATGACGAGAGGAGAGGGGTGTCAATAAAATGAGAAGTGAATTTACGACTTTTTGGTTATGGGACAAAATTTTGATGGAGTTCAAGAACAAGAGAAAGAGAGAAGAAAGAAGAGTCACTAAAATCCACATGAAATTGTGTGTGGGGGGTGGGTGGGTGTGTGTGTGCCAAAATTTCTAAGAGCTCAAGGCTGGAGGACGTGCAAAAATACAATGGGGGAAAAAAGTTGAATACATCTTTTTACTCAACTGCCTACTTAAACTGAAGAGACTTGGGTTGTAAAAAATGGAGTGGCAAATTCGAATGTGACATGATCTCTTCAGAAATGTAGCCCTGGAATCGTATGGCCTGGCACTCGAGTGTCAACGCGACGTACTGTGTAGACCGGTGTGATTTTGAATTGACGACACACAGAAGAGAATCTGAGAGAGAGGGAGGAAGACTGGAGGAAGAGTTTCCGTGTGTTGTTCCCCTTCAACCAGGATCTGGCTGAGCTTATCTTTCCCTCCCAGACACGACATGACATGGCAAAAAAGCAGTCGTCTTTGGAATAGTTATTCTCCCCAGGATTTTTCAAGTTGAGCTCTCTCTCTCCCACTCTCTCTATGTGTGTGTCTTTAGTATGAGTGTCTGCAGAATTTAGAATGTGTGCATAGGTAATTTCCGGCAGTTTCATCATCTCCTCGATTTAAACACTTCTGCTATACACAGATACACATACAGTGCTATAGAGATGGATCAAAAGAGTGGGAACACAATTAATACCACAGTTTACACAGAAGTAGCTCCAGCTCCATTCATCAGCCCAAAGCCTCTTTCTTTTTCTTTCTTTTTTAAAAAAAGTTATCTTTTTTCGTATTAATGTTGGAGTAATTATAGAAAGAGAGACGAAGAGAAGAAGGGAATTAGGCTGAGTTTTTAATTTTCTTTTTTCCCATACAAAGAGCAGGAGTCTCCTTAGGGAAGAAAAAGAGCAAACGGGGGAAAGACGGGAGGGCGGGTGGCGGCGGTAAGGTTTTTCCTGGTGGCGTTAAAAGAGAAGACCTACAAGGCATTCATTCATGATGGCATGGTAACAAGAAGCATTGAGACTCTTCAGACGATAGAGAGAGAGAAAGAGTCTTCAAGAAAGAGGAGAAAAAAAGAAAACTATATTCTTATGGCACGTTCACTTTTTTTCTATTTGTACCTTCCCGAATCTCTCTATTCTCCATTACGTAATGTTCACCATTGGCATTGAACAGAGAGAGAGAAAGAGAGAGCTCATTGAAAGAGGATGGGATAGGGCGGAAAAGATGGAAATTGCAGGTCTTATCTTTATGTGGTGCACTTTGAGTGTCTCTCTTTCTACTTTTTCCAGCAGTAGACATACACACACACACTCACACTCACACACATGACTACCGACATTATCATTTTCTGCATCCCGATATCCCAATGTGTGTAGTGTGTATCCACACACGTGTGTTGTGTGTAAGTATGCACAGAATACCCGGGTATTTTCTTATTTCGTTTGCTTCTTAGATTCCACCCTCCCGATTAGCTGTAGCTAGTAAGGGTTTGTGTGTGGTGAGTAAAAAAATGTAGAATTATCTGCTTGTACAAGGGAAAAAAATCTTTTACAACACACAGACACAAACATGTTGGGGGTGAGTGTGTGTGTGTCTTGTCAAAACTCATTACATGTGCGGTATGTATTGTATCACCAATTTCACATGGTTCAAAATCTGCTTCTCTTTTTCCGAAGCTCATCCTCCTTTCTCTCTCCTCCCTTCCTCTTCTACACCCGGCAGATATCATGTACAAGGAAGGAATCATCATCGTCGTCGTCATGAACGGGAATAGTTATCACCTCACATAACACTAAGATTCAAGAGAGAAGAGAAGAGAGACAGTGTGTGTGTGGTGTATAAAACTTTTATAATATTTTTTTGTGAATGGAACAAAATGTAAAAATTTGTCAGCCTATCTCTCTGTTCTCTGTGTGGTTATGACAGGAGCGAATCTTTTCTGAAGGATATTACAAGGGAATACACAGAAGATGGGGAGTGGTTTGTACTTGAGAGATTTTGAGTAAAGCACACACACACTCTCTCTTCCCGTGAAGGTATGGTGTAGACTGTTGAATTTGTATTGTTGTCCCGACAGCACATTCTTTTCCCCTGTCATGTTTTCCCTTCATATTTTTCCCCGAGAGTTTAGAGGGACGGGAGATTCAAAGTCTGGAGTGACTCAAGGAGGTTGGCAACATACAGACACACACACACAGTCACTCTTACTCATACACAGTGAGATAAAGAAAAAAAGAGAAGCTACAGGCGGATGATTCTTTGACTGACAGATGATTCTTTTGTGAAATTTTATCCGGACCTTCTCCTCCTCCTCTCCCTTTCTTACCTCTATTTCCGTTCTTCTCACGTGCGACAGCTACAAGGAGGGAGACTCCAATCCGAACTCATGAGAGGAGAGGGCTATAACTATACATGGATGTGAAGGGCACATGCTCTGGAGATTATGAAAAAAATGGTCAGGGCGATTCTTCTCCTGCCATTGCCATTAGAATACCAAGAACCCGTTTGAGTTTTGCTTGTTCTCCAGAAAGGGAGAGGGACATGGAGAGAAGTGCCATACAGTCAGAAAACAGTGAGATGAAAAAATTACAGCTTTGCTCAACTCTCCATGCAATTGTGTGTGTGTAGTGTGTACATACAAGTATTTAGACAGGATCACATGTGAGATCAAAACTAGAATTGGTGGCCGGTTAGTTCTCAGCCAGCGTTCCAAAATCTATCTTTTCAAAAAAACGAAGAGGAAAATCCTTTAACACTGCACTGCAGACAGTGGGATTCACAAAATGCCTTGTTAGATCCATATTGTTCAGCCTACGAGTCTGAATCCTTTTTCCACCCCCTCCTCCTCCACTGTTCACTCAACTCTTTGAAATGACAAGAGACTTGATTATGTCTAATCCATTTAGGAAAAATTCATCCTCCGGAGGGGGGCATTCGATTCAAATTGAAATAGTAGGGCCATGTACATTCAAATATTTTTTTCTGCCTTGGAGAGACAGAGAGTGAAAATGAATTTAGTAAAAACATTTTGGAGTCATAATTTTGACAGCGAAATTAAAAAGGGGTGTAATGTTGTGTTCCTTCCCTTGCACACACACACCAAACACACACGTAAAGTCGAAATGAATTAGTAAAGTAGGTATTTAAACTCACACACACTAAGCCCACCCCTTCGACTCTCTCCCTCTCTCTCTCTCTCTCTTGGAGGATGAGGGAAGTTACCACTGTTATTTTCTCATTAAAATTTAATGGCAAAACAAAAACAGAGGAGAGGGTTGAACAGACACAAAGAATTCTTGTCTATGTTTTTGTTTCCACTGCGCTTGTGAGGGGAAGGACGTTTCTCTTTCTCTGTCTTTCTAGATTCGTGATACGATGCAGTTGAAATACCAGAGAATTAAATTAATGAACATGAAGAAAATCCAGAGTGTACATATTTATTTGAAAGAATTGGTTCATCCTTTTCATTGCACATACATACAAATACGTTGCACAAAAGCATGGGGACAGGGAAGTATTAGTCTTCAAAAGAAATACAAAAGTTCAAGACGAAAGTGAAAGCATATTATCATAAACAACTGGAAGAGGAGAAACACACACAGACACACACACGGAGAATAGAGGGAAAGAGATCTATTTGCCAATTTGGCACTTTTCCATCTCCTGCCCTTCCATTCTCTTTTTCCTCTGTGAAGGGATGAGAAGAGGTAGATAAAAATTTTTTTTGAGGAGCTTCACCACAAAGAAAATGGTTCAAGACCATGCAAAGACAACTGGTATAAGTACACCATGTATGTACTAACAATTGCGACATCATTTCAAAGTGGGAAATAACGCCCCCCCCTAATTGTTTCCTGTCCTCCTTGTCTTCTTATTCTCCATGGTCCATTCTTTTATGATAGAGGAAGGATCCAGAGTGAAAAAGTGTGAGGCGAGAGGGAATTTACTTTATGAAGAAAATTATTCTACTCCGGATATTCTAATACTGCCCAATTTGAAGACAAATGACAATATTAGTAGTAGCCACATTTAAATTCATTGTCCTCCTCCTCCTTCATTAGCCCATTCAGGAAAATTCTAATCCAGTCTCACATTCTTCTTGACACAAAATCCGGATCAAAGGTCACCATGACACAAAAACCATCGCCTTGACACACATCGTTTAAATAAGTGTACCTGTACAGGAAAATGGATTCCAGGCAACTCAAAAAACAGAGGGGTTGCTCCATGTGAATGTCTAATTGAGGTTGATTGACGGGAGGAAATACCTGAGACTTGTACTTGTACATGGAGATAAGTAGACGAAGGAAATTGTTGTTGAATCATTTTCACAGCGGTGTGTGTGTGTGTAATCAAGAATTTTCTTCCCTCCTCCTCCGGTCTCCCTCTCTCTCTATTTTTTAAATTCCAACTTATATATATTGAAACCATTTCCTCCCTCCCAAAAAAGCTGGACAGCTTTTTCCCTTGACTCACACTCTTCACATGATGTGATGTGAGGAGGATGTGTGTGAGAGACTCACTCTCATAAAAGGACGGGGTCTCTTAAGGGCGTGGTGGAAAGTAAAGTAAACTCCACCATCAAGTCTTTGGAGTGGACGGGAATAGATTTTTACCTCGTTAAATAAAAGCCGGTAAACTAAAGAAGAGGCATTCTGTCCTCCTCTTCCTCTTTATACACATTTAGTAGGAAAATACGTGAAAAAAAGATTCTCAACTCGTGTTTAAGAATTTTTGTGAACACTTTAAAAATCCCAAAATGTAGCTGTAAAACTTATGAAGTGTCGTAGTAGAGCAAAGTATTTTTTTGTGGTTGATGAGCTCGGATCAACAAAACTGATGCTTCTGCTGTTGAATAAAAAATTACAAAATATAAAGATATTTTACCTTTTGAGCTTTACTCATGATCTGAATGGGTTGTACATCATGTTCCAAATGTTTCCTCTCCTGAAGACATCCCATACAAACAGGGAATTTACAAAGCATACAGTACATACTGAGTGCTTCAGCTGGATGATCCGGACACTTGTACTCAATCGGTCCAGCTTTTAGCTTGAGACATGCTTTCCCTTGTTGTGGAGTCACCAAACTATGTTTGGCTAGAGGACCCCTAGCCGGATGACAATTCTCTCTACATTTGTCACAATAAAAAATCTCACACTGCTCACACATGACCGTTGCATTTTTAGGATTTTTTTCACAAAGTTGACACTTTGTCCCTAAATTCCTCGCCTCCACATACTTGTCCACAATATTTTGCATGACACGATATTTGGGTAGATTGTGTGCTCCGTTCTCATCAAAATACACTACTTTGTGACAAACAGGACAAGATAAGCAAAATGCTGTAGATTGGATTGGGGGGAAAAGGAGTCCATGCATATTTGGTGTACCGACATAACTACTAGGACGACTATTAGAGTAAACTACAACTCCACTGTCAGTCTCACTCAGAATGGACAGTTTGTCTGAACTGTCTTCATTAGAACTTGTCTCACCCACTCCAGAACTTGCACTACTGTCACTTTGACCTGAAGTATGGACTGTGGCCGTGGTCACAAGGATATGGGAATGAGTGGAGAAATTTGGATTATTATTATTGACATGATTTGCATGGACGTGAGGACCATGACCGTTCACTGTGGGGATTGGATGAGAGTTTTGTTGTTGGGACTGTTGTTGTAATTGTTGTTGTCCAGGGATTTGATGTTGTTGAACGGGTTGTTGGATTTGAACAGCACAATTCAGACAGACTGTGTGGTAACAAGGGAGGAGCACTGGGTTACTGTACAACTGTTTGCACAGGGAACATTTCAATTCTTCTTCCATAATGTCGATTTATTTTATTCCTATTCTTTTTTTTTATAAAAAAAACTTTCCCTAATTTTAATTGAAAACAATGACTCTTTTTTTAGACACAAACACCGAAAAAGTCTCCCAAGATTTTTCAAGATTAAAAAACCTGGAGAATTTTTTTTGAACAAATTTTCTTTTTTTTGCACTGAACACAAAGGATAAAGAAAGAGAGAGATATTATGGAACACACAAATAAGTTTTTTTTGAACACTCACAATCACTGAGAAAAATAGATGAGAAAAACACAGACACAGAAATTGAACAATGTGGATGTGACGAGAGAAATTTTGAGAGTACGTTCCCCTTCGACCATCAACTGAAGACTGGAGAGGTTGGAATGAGGGACCGGTACTTTCCCGCTTGTACACACACGCACAGTACACATCTCTCTCTCTCTCTCTCTCTCTCCAAGTTTTTCCTCTCACTCTCTTTTACACACACACACACACTTGCACACGAGACTTCTCTTCCTCCTCCGCTTTACTCACAACTTTTCAATCTTCAATGTTATGTGAGTCGGGCAAGCGTAGAAGATTGGGAAATTAAACTCCAGAGCTTCTTCCTGCTCTTCTCCAGGAATCAAAAGAATGAACGCACAAACTGTTATATAATATTATACGTGTGTTTGTATGTGTATGTGTGTGTAACGAGAGTTGATCTCGAACCATTAGGAACCTGCAGGTGCTTGTTTATTTACACAAGACTGACTAGTCTTCTCTTTGTGTGTGTGTGTGTGCGTGAAAATGTGTGTGTATGTGTTACGTAATATGGGGAATAGAAGGGAACAAATTTGAGACGGATATTCAACATGGATATTTTGGTATTTGTTTAATGAAAATTCTTATAAAGAAATGTTGCATAGAGAGAGAGAATTAAGAAAGACTTAAAACTAACAATTGAGAAAGTTGGGAAGTACACAATGAGAATGTTTCTTAAAATACCAATTTACATTTTTTTGATTTTAATGAGAGGATGCAGTGTGGAACAACAAATTACAATGCATTTTATAAACCATGTGGAATATTTAATTCATTAATTTACAGTGCGCTATAGATGACAAAATGATCGTAGAGGAAATGGCAATCATGAAATATTACTCATTTTCATCTGAGACTCTCTCTCTGCATTAAAAAATATTTTTACAAAAGCATACAGATTTAGCACGATCTTTTGTAGTCTCCATGAAATAAGCAGTGCAATAACAACAATATTTAAGTAATTGTGTAGGTTCTCAATATTGTGAGGATATCGGGATGAAAAACTGAAAAAGATAAATTCCAGTCGGTGTGCAACTGAAAATGTTGTCAGACCATCCTAGTGGAATATGGGAAGAGTCTGCTAGTTGGACGGAAAACTTGCAGATGGAAAAGGCTTTCACAGTTCCCATTGCATAGGGTCCATCCAGGTCATTTGGGACACAGTTCATTCATAAATTCAGATTCCGACCCAGGTCATTTTGTAAATGAAGAGAAAGATGAATGTCCAATTTGATATACTTAAAGGTGAGTCATTGAAGTGGTTGCCAAAAACAGAATTGGAAACAATTAACTCTAAAAATATGTACGCGGTGACCTGAAATGACCCGATTATGGAATGAAAATGATTCTTAGAGTATGTAATGGAGTTAACTAATTTTTTGAAACATGTTTTCAGTGCATTAATCAGTTTTTGGGAAAGCACTGACGATAAGGGGGGTGGCAAGATTCCCTGGGACTATCCTATTTCTTTTCGTCGGCGCGATCGATGAATCTCCGACTCATTTTTTGTTGTCGGTATTTTTCATCTCGGGTCTTCCAAATTTTCTACTGTAATTTCGTAAATTATCCACTTTTTACTGTATCCCCACTCTCCTAAGACGTTCCAAAAGTTTGGAAATTGTGATTAAATAGTGCCAGTAAAGAAATTTGAAGCTTAATCATGAGACATTTGAAGAAATATATTCGGATTTTCCAAAGCCGAATTTTCTTGGGTGGTGGTCCTTCTCGTTGCTACTGTGTCTCTCCAAGCCGGGTGGGTCCTGCCAATCCGAATTCGGAAGAAAGGTATAATCTCCAGGTTAGAAAACTATATTATTTTATAATAAAAAAATGTTATAATATTTCTAGTCAATTCTTCGTCCAAAAAAACATATTGTTAATAGTCCAAGGTCATTTTTCTTTGTACTCTCTATCTCATTCTAATGTACTATTATTACTCTCGATATGTTGTATCATTGAAATATTATAGACAATTAAGACTTAGTAACAGTATGGATTCACTAATACCTTTTAATACTAATCTCCCTGTTACTTAATAATCTCCAGAGACAGAATATTTATGTAATGACAGTTATTTCCATATCCATAATTACATAGACTAGTACATTAACAACTTTTATATTTGGTTTTAAAATGACCCGATGAGGAGGATGGTTGATCGTTTTGGTTCAAATAATTCTGAAATTTTGAAAAGCCAGATAATCGTCATGGTCCAGGTTCAGTGAGTTTTACTTATGCCACGCCTTAGTAAAACTAAGTATTAGTAGTAGAGTAGTGTTGGTGGAAGAATTTCAAGATGTAAGTCATATTTGTAGGGTTACAACTACAATCTCTCTCTCTCTCGTAAAGTATATACTCAAGAAGAAGAAGAAGAGGAAGGTGGTTGTGATGTGATAGTTGAACATCAACATACACACATTGTATAAGTATTATACATTATGTAAGTAAAAAAAGATTTTTGTTCATCAGAGAATCAGTATTCTCATAATCAAAGAATGGATAAGAAGAAGAAAAATCTGGCTGTATGTTTGTAACCATTGACTTATAGTCTCTCTCTCTCTTTTCCCTGGTACTTGTGATTACATAAAACTTAGCCATCAAACTTGTTCGTTTTTGCTCTGAAAAAAACTACAACTATGTATTGGTGTGTGTGTGTATATTTTGTTGTGCTTCCCCTTTTGATACCGTGTATGTGTAATCATCGTACATAAACTAGATATAGTACTCTCTCTCTTAGACACAATGTTAGCAGACCAGAAAAGAATTTAAGGAAACAGATACAAGCCACATGTTCTTCTGTGAACAACAACACTATACTACTTACTTCTCTACATGTACTCTGTATATACATATAATATGGGTAGCGTAAAAGATAGATTGTTTGGGGGAACCATGTACACACACACACACACACATTGAGAGTCAGTTAGTTTGGAGAGAGAGAGTGAGAGAGGAACAAGTATGTGACGAAACCGTCCATTGAAGACCCTCAAGAAAAATAGAATTGAGAGAAAGAAATACTATGGAGTACAGAGAGGGATGAACGTTGTAGATGAGAGATGCAGTGTATGAGTGTAGGGGGACCCCTTCTCTCCATCTCTCCCTTTTTTATTGTAGGGTAACAAAGGATCCCAACCAACAACAACAAGACTCTGAGACAATCCGAAACTTTCATACATAGACACTTGGGCACTCTCTATCTATCTCAACCTCAGAAGAGTTTTAAATTCCAACTTTTTCTATTATTTATTGACCACCTTTTTTTATTTTACAACCTTTTACAAGGATACAATACATTTTAACTCTACCTAACAGTTCTTTTGTTCACTTTAAAATGTTAAAATTCCTGTCAACACTAAAACTACAAACTATATTAATTATAACTAATGAAAATATTACATGACTTGTTTTGGAAGGGATTTCTTTGGATATTATACAAATAATTTAACACATTTTGAAAATTAAAATCAAAACTACAGGCTAAGGGTACACACTGTGTACTACACAGTAATACACACACAAGATTTATTTGAACTCAAAAGCTAAGAATTATACTAGAAAACAATTCTCCCTGTTTCTTTTTTTGTGTACATTTTTCCTCGTGTACTGTAGTACATACCTAGTAGCCAAGGAAGAGAGATGGCAAAGACGAGGAGAAAAAATTTTATTTTTGCTACACATAAAGTATGTACACACTGTGTATATTTTTTTAATACTTTGTACCATGTTGTTGTGTATCATCAATCGAATGGGTAGATACACACATGTAATGTATATACACAAGTATAGGAGCGTCACTATTGTTGCTAGCTTTAGATTTCGAATGTCGACTAGAAGACCATTAGTCAATTCTGTTCTGGCATTCCAGTGATCATCACTCATTCTTCATATTGTTATATCTTGTGTCTATCTTTTTATCTGTTGTAGCCAACGCTATGGAGAGTATATTTTTTTCTCCCTCCCTCTCTTGTTTAGTCCTCTCCATTCTTCATTCATATGGGAATGTATGTATTAGTGTCTTTTACACACAAAGTCGTTCGCTCTCTACTTGACTCTCTCTCTCTCTCCCGTAGGAATTGTGTAGGTACCATGTTATATGTTTTGTTTGTGTACATGATGGAGTTAATGTGTACAGAGTAGCTAATGTGTATAATACCTAGTGAATGTACACAATATCTAGAGAATGTATACAACATCTAGAAAATGTACACAATTGCCAGGTAATGTGTAA
>WJFB01000279.1:0-76386 GCA_009870185.1 Pygmarrhopalites habei | reverse complement strand
GCGCTGTGTCCTTCACACGTTGACCTTATGACTTGATATGATATGGGCTAGATGCAGTATTGAATGCTCTACAAAACTACACTAGCACATTTTTTCTGACATGACCCCAGTTGGCTGTGGATAGGGGGGCAATGGTTATGTCCGACCCTGTACATATTATTCTAGTTATGTACGTATTGTTGTTTACGAATGGAATTTTATTATTACAAAATTTTGGGTGCATTACATTCATGGATTAATTCGGAGAATTCTCGTCGTCATGAATTTCTCCTTGAGTGTATTTGACTGTTGTACAGTTACTACAGTTTGTAAGTAAGATGGGTAGAGACGACAAGTAAATTATTTTGAGGAAAATTCGAAAAATGTCTCTTCCAAATACCTATTTTCCAAGGTCAGGACAGGACAGTTTGGAAAAATAATCTAACGACGGTACATTACAAAGTACACTTTTGTAATATCCGAGTGCAGTGAAAATAAAGTTGTAAGTGTCTGTGTGTGTGTCAGGGAGAGAGAAAGAAGGTAGATGAAGGAATACATTGGGAAAATTCAATCAATCAAATCATTGAAGCACAATTTAATTTTTCAATTTGATATCCATTCTTTCCACACACACACGTATAGACATACCCATTTCCTTTGTAATGACTCGCATATTTTCCAGGAAAAAATGGTGTATATCAGGATTCATTCATATATCCATGCTGCATTTCCCTAAATATTTGTTGTATTGAAAAACTTCCATGTAATTGCATGTCTCTCAATACGTAGCGTACAATGGGGACCCCACGCTTATCCTTCACGCTTCACTTCTCACGTTATCTACCAAAAAAGTCAGACCCAGATAGTAACATGTAAACAAGGGGGTCTCACCCACTCCCAACTCCAATGAAGAACATACGTCTCTTTTACACCGTCAACAACACACGCACACACAGCAAAACAACTTTTGTATTTATTCATTTGTCAAACACATGTACTGGAGTAATGAAGTATCATTAGATTTTGAGAGGATAAAAGTACACAAGAGAAAAAGCGATGAGAATATTATTTCATCGCTCATCCCATCTCATCTCTCTTTCTCCTCTTGTCGTTCCCGGCCTCTTTCTCTTTCTCTCGTTTCTGCTATTGTCATGATTGGAGGAGGAAGGAGCGTATAATATAATATGTAATAGAAAACGACTTGTTTCCTGCCCTATATTAAGTGTTTGGAGGCAGTCAAGCATTTCAGGAACGACAACGACAAGTCAGCTGCCTCTTTCTCCGTTTGTGTGGATGTGTGTGCAGCCTGCCTCAGTGTGTGTGCAATAAAGCCAGTCAACTGAGGTCTTCTCTCTCTCTCTCTCTGACTTTCTCTATTCAGTTCTCGAGTTGTTCACGAAACAGAACGCTTTGAGTTCCTCCTGTTCTTCTGCCATATCACTATTATTATATACACATTAGAGGGAGAGAGATGGGTTAAGCTAGAGAGAGAGAAACTGGTGGAAAATCCAAAATTCCACATCGTCGTCAGTCCAGTATGTTTCTCATACAACTGAAATGGGAGGAATGGAACTTTATTGAAAATCCAATCATATACATATTCACATTGAGAATGCATGCACATAGCCTTAATACAAAATGTTTTATATACCTCCGCGTACACATGTATATTGAGCATAATATTTTATAACTTGTGTTCTATAAATTGAAGGTATGCACCCACTCTCCTTCTCTCTCCTTGTCTCCTTCGCTTAACTTACATTAGGCCCATCTTGGAGCATAAGGAAAGTTATCCATCTTTCTATGAGCAGGAACTAAAGGAGGGAGTGAAAGAGAGGGGGAAGCCGTACAATACATATTATATTATCCGCTATACTCCCGCTCTCTCTTTTTCTCTTTGCTCTGCAGGAAATAAATCTCGAGCTGAGAGCGAATGATCGTGATAGATGATCTTGATAGGATCGAGTTTCCAGCCTCCCCCTCTTCTTCTCTTATAAACAGAGTGAAAGAGGGAGGGAGGAAGGAAGAGAGAAAGAAAGAATGAGGAGAGGAGAAAGCGAGAAAAGAATGGGATAGAAAGAACAGGGAGGAGAATGAAATTAGTAGATTTGACTGTCGTAGTGAGAAAAAGAGAAATAAAAGGAAGCCAAATTGAAGAAAAGCACCCATCCATACTCTATAATATATACACACCAAGTGTAAGAAAATAGAAAGAGGGAGGGAGAGAGGGAGGGGAGGAAGAAGAGACTTAAACAAGGCTTAAATAAGAGATAACTTAAATAAGAGATAAAGCTACACATTGTACACCTAATAATTCAAATGGTGTTCATTCAAAAATATACCAGCTAGTATATTCCTCCCCAACTTTCTCTCCTTCTCCCTCTCCATGTTTAATATAGATGTTCATGAATATACGCACTATGGAAGCCATTCGTAATATAATACCAAGACATAAGGCGTCTTCCTCTCCTACTCTGTAGTCCTACAAACAGTTCCGTATATAAAGGAGGAGAGGGAGAGGAAGAGTGCTGAGAATACAAAAAAAGTTGGGAAAAAATGGTGGGTTTCTCAAGACACAGAGCCCACACGTAGCGTATAATGCAGGATTAGCCTTCAGTGAAAGTGGAAGGGAGAAAGGAGAAAAAACTGTATGTGTGTGTGGATGGAGGATAGAGAAAGCATCTAAAGTGAAATGAATTGCCAATACTATCTATGCAGCTACATTATATTATATAGAAAAGATGGAGAGGCAAGAAGAAGAAGAGAGGGAGTCAACAACAAAATTGTTATGGCGAAGGTCCATGTCGATTATTGCTATATAGTGATTATATGGAGGATGGCTATTATATATTACCATACACGTACAGTAGTGTATGGTGTGTGTGTGTGTAGGGAGCACACAAAAGTGAGCCTTTTCCAAATTACTTTTTGCCTCTGAATGCTCACATGACGAATGGCGAGTATTAAGAAATTAATAAAATTCTTGCTCCCAAGTCCCAAAAGAAAATTCCTCATGCTTGTGTCCTTTCTCTCTCTCCCTCACTTTCACTCTCTCTTTCTCCTCCTCTTTTGCCACATTGCCAGTGTCTATGTCTGGACTTTTTGTTCGTCCATTTACTTTCTCTTCCACGTTTTCCTCTTGTTGTAGGCAGTCACTGTTGGCTACTGTCTCTACACTTTCTCCTCTTGTTCCCTCATTCTGGTCTGTCATGTTCCTCTTCTTTTTACACACACGCAGACATACCCAGTACAGATGTATGTACATCAGAGCTAGGTTGTGACGACGAGGACAGTTTTCCTTGTTATAGAGATGACGTTGTTTTTGAAATGTATGCATGGACGAAGTGTACGTGAGTATGACACACGTATACATACACAAATAAAACAGCAGCCAGTGTGTCTACAACTTTTCCTGACTGTGATCATTGTAAATGGCAGTTTTGGATGTATGCGTGTGTGTATGTGAGAGAAAGAGAGAGAGAGGAAGAGAGATGCTTTGTCATTAGGAAGGGAAACAGCGGCTACCAATTTAGAGAAGAGATGGAGAAGGAGTCGGAGAGTAATCTTGGAGTGTAATGTTACTCAGGAGAATCACAAAGATTCCTTCCTCGTCGTCATGTCTTCTACTTGAGTACTTGCTTCATTCTATTACAATTAAGTTATTCATCTTTCATCCCTCGTAATGATAACTTTAATGGAATTTGGGTCAGGAGGCGGTTTTTGCGACACGCATAGGCGCAACGCTGAAATGAGAGGCAAGAGAGGGGAAAGAGTGAGAGAGAGAGAGAGGGGAGGCTGCGATTCAATTTAAACGATTCTAATTATGCATTTGATTCTGCATTATTTTACTATGCAATTTTCCACATCAATTTTGGGCCGACGTTGCAAATTTTCTCTGAGTCTACACTCTGTCGCTCACACACAATTTCTCTCAGCAACTCTGTGCATGCATGCATTCACAACTTTCCCAGGCAAACTTTCTCATTTCATTTTCTAATTCACAGACAGAGGCAAAGGGAAGAGCCCATCATTCTTTTCTCCTCGTCTCCTTTAATTGAAGCTTCAGACACAAAAAAAATACTCACAGTTTTGTAAAATGTACATTTCATCATTTCTTTTTTTACATTACATTATCTCTTCAAAATAAGCTGACATTACAAAATTGTGAATACATAAGAATCGACTCACATTCAAAAATATTCTTTTTGGTTTCTCCTCTTGAAAATGAATACCAGAGTGAAAGTGGGTGACTTTTATTTTTGTTAATTTTTTTATCCACTCAAATAAAAGTGTCAGTGTTCCAAGAATTACGTCAAAATAATAAACATAAAATATACTTAGAATGTATTTTCATTTGAAAATTGTCCAAGTCGTTCACTTTTCAAAAAAGAAGTAATGGGAATTTCACCAATCACAAAAAATAAATGCTGTAATAAAAATGTATATAAAATTTTTTGACAAATACGACGCCACTTCCTGGGGAAAATAAATTGTGAAAACTCGTTGTGGATTGAAAATGCCCCTTTCAGTATATTGAATGCGTTGTGAAAATGGAGAGAAAGGGAATCTCACGTTAGTTGAGGAGGAAATAGTGGGGCTTTCGTGCGTACAGTCTTGAAGCGTGGGGTAACCAAATGTAATTCCGTTATGTAGATTTTATGTATGAGCTTGTTGGGTTGATGTGTGTGTGTATGTGTGTGTGTGGGAGGAGTTTGCCTGGGTCAGCCGCTAAAGGTGGTAGTGCTTCAAGTACTTCATTGCGTTTTCCTGTGAAGGCACGTGGGAAATGTAGTCAAGCGTAGTGATGACGGTAGTGGTGGTTGAGTTGCATATAACTACGAAACTGGCTTTACAATACATAAGTATAGCGAAAGGGTGAAAATGCACACTCACACACAATCAAGGGGAATGGGGAAAGTCCACACATGTGGTGAGGGAGTGAGAGAGAATGGAATTGGCATTGAGAGAGAGAGAAAGAGAAAGCCTGTGGAGATGGAGAGAAAGGAGGAGGAGGAGAGTGAGAGAGAGGAGTAAATACGCGGTGAGGCATAAGAAAAGTGCATTTATCATATAGTATATGGATATTTTATGGATTACGATTAGACTGTGTGACTGTGGATGGTTGATCTGGGACGAGAGGGGAAAAAAGAGTTTTCACAGCCTCTGTACACCGACCGAACAGAATATAACAGAACAAGAGAAGGAGAAGAAGAAGAGGAAGAAGAAAGGAGGAGAGAAAAGATGAAAGTGCATTATAGGAATAATGAGAACGAGAGTGAGAACAGAGGAAGGAAAGGTAGACGAAATGTGTTGGGCAATGTGAGGAAAGGAGAGATGAGTGGAAGAGAGAGAGAGAGAAGAAAAAAAGTTTTGCCTACAAAGTTATGAAATAGGAAGAGGAGAAATGTTTCTTCTAGCTCACCAGGCTGACTCATGTTCTTTCGTCTTCTGAAGAGACCTTTTCATTCAATATTATTTTCTTTCCCTAGCTCATTCTCATCCAAGCAGAACTTTTTCTCTTTTTTTTCTTCTTCCTCCGCCTCCTTCATTTTTACTTTTTCACATTCTCCTTACCTTTTTTCCTGGTTACTTTTCCTTCCTCTCACTTCACTCCTTCTCGTCCGTTACAGGATATTCTCTGATGGCAAGATTTGATTCTATCAAATATATATTTTTTCCATTGAACAAAAAAATGTATTCAATGAGAAAAAAACTCTTTGACCTCGGCCACCCTTGGAAATTCACTGTAGTGTGTGTGTGTGTGGTTAGGAGGGAATGCAATACATAAAGGGATACAGATTACATGTGTAAAATAGAGGTGGAAAAAAGAAAGTCAAGGAGCATTGTACCCTTCATCCTTGATTTGCATCTTGAGACTTTCAACTGACAGTAATTTAAGAGGTGTAAGAATATTCAATATTCAAAAGTGTTTGGAAGGAGAGGAGACAGGAGGAGGAGAGGAATTGTGGATTCTGCTGCTTGCTGATGGTTCTAGAAAGAGTTGAAGTTGTGAAAGAAAGCGGTATAGCGTAAAATAAATTCTTTAACGGCCATTTTGTTTGTTGTTTTGTTGGAGGGTGAGAGTGAAAGTGTATTATACCTCTTCGTTGCCTCCGTAGGAAGAATGACATAGAATGGCTCGTGTGTGTGTGTGTACTGGAGGCACTCTGAGAAGAAAGTGAAAGAAGAAAGGGAGAAAGAATTCAGAGTAGTAGTAGTAGTAGCTTTCATACGTATCCAATGCTGCCGCTCGATACTTCGATACTGCTTCGATACCGGAGTGTAAAGTATCGATGGCTCTGCTGTAGCATTACGATACTCGTCGATACTTCCGGAATCGAGGCAGCATCGAAGTATCGGGGGGCAGCATTGTACGTATCAAACATTGAAAACAAATGTTTTTGTATAAGAAGAATACATGTAACATAGTATAAAGGAGGAGAAGAAGGAGGAGGTATAAAGAAACTGGATGTTAAGTTTATTGATCTCCAGACTTTCTCTGTCTCTCTTGGTTCTCCCGCTCTATTTCTTCCTCCGCGCCTTCCTTACTCCTTACACTCTTTACCTGCCTTTGGTGTGTTCCATGAGCTTTCCATCAACGGCAGGGTAGAATGTCTTTGGAAAGCTTTTATCCCAGAATAGTCGTCCAAAGAACAATAACTTGGATGGATGCTGCTGTACCTTGTAAAAATCTACGAATCGAAACTGACACAATTTTTACTTTCAAAATATTGGCGGAAGGACCGTTAGGGATAATAAAAATACTCGAGGGCCGCGACCGTGTCATCCACTACTCTTTTTCCTTTATCTTCTCGGTGACTTTGGGTATGTGTGTATGTGAGTGGGTAGTGTGTGTGTGGTGAAGAAAAGAAAAGACTTTGAAAATCCTTTCAACTTTCTCCGATCACCACCACGCATCCCGGGCACAGACATTCAAAAAAAGGTCCGAGAAAGAAACGGAAAATGTCGGGAATCCTCCTTCTCCTCACAATTCGTAACGTCCATGTCCATTTCACACACACACACACGCACACACGCACACACACACACGTACATACAGAGTGAAACTAAGTATACCATAAGAAAAGTCATCTGACTGAGCTGGGAGGCTTGAGGGAAATGGCGGAGGGCACTTTGAATCCGTTGGGCCTTGAGAAATGAACCTAAACTAGAGCTCACAAATTGTACAGAGTAAAGTAGTCGTGCGGTGTAGTTTGTGTGTGTTTGTTGGGGTGCGTGAGTTTTGTGTGTTTTTGTGTGGAAAACAAAGACAAGTTTGTAGGGAGGAATGACTTGAGATGAAACGCCCAGAGTCGTTTACTTAATCAAGCGCGTAGTTTTCTTTGGACAGAGAAAATTTTTCTCGCAGCCGTACACACACACACACACTCACTCACTAAAGCAAGGCGTGTTCATTAGGTTAAGGCTTTAGACAACAACAGTACAACCCACAGCAAAATTAACTGAATCCGCCTTCTTATCTCTATTTTTTTCTATTTGTGTATTACATTGTATGTGTTTTAGGGTGGGATGGCAGGTAATCAAAATCGGAAGTTGGACTTTGCGTTGCCTCTCCTATTCTATATAGATTGTACATGTATATTCATATAGGTAATTGTGTGTGTGTGTATTGATGTTTGGATCTTCCACAAATTTTGCTTACAACCACATATCAGACGATTTTTATTTACTCCACTTTGTATTCCCCCTCTTCATTTCTTCCTATTGACTTTACTAGTTCCCTGTCCCTCTCTCCTTCCTCCCAATTCCTCAAATCCCACCGGATAAGTCCCGATCTGATCTGGTGGGCAATCTAAATTATTTCTAATTGAATTAATTAATTACATTCTCAAACTTTTTTTTGACTCCCAATCTCACTTGTTTGCTCATCTTCTACTTTTGTACTAGAGAAGGAAAAAGTGCTGAAGGGCTAAACCCTTCCTTATCCACATTCATTCCTAATTAACGTGAAACAAACATTATGATTCTGATTGCTTCCAATCTGTCCATTGGCATGTCTGTATAAATCCATTATTTTTTATCCCGATATAATAATATATAACGTAATTTGATTGAAATTAGTAGATAGTCAACCACATATGTATTTTCTGCAATAATACAGTCCAATGTACATATATATATTTACTAACTCGAGTCAAAGACAAAGTCCGTTTCTTAGACAGTTCTTTGTACAGTAATCAACAAATTCCAATAAATATCCAAAGGAAACAAACAAAAATTGTTTTTCTTTATGCTTAAAATAGTAAATAGATATTCTCCTCCCCGGCCACACACACATTGTATATCAAGACTAATGGATAATTTATGTAATGATAATGCTCCAACTACTACCCAGCTACTTAGTTACTTCTACACAAGGAAATCCAAACAGGAAGGAGTGGTAATTGAGAAATTGGATAAATGCTCATCCTAACAAGTTTCTTGATGATGATGTTGGGAGGAAGAGAGAGAGAGGGGGACGGTTTATTCGCAATTTGTATTTATTAAATCATAAAATTTAGAATTACAAATTACTTTCACTCTGTCTTCCTTTCTTCCGTCTGTTTCTTGGCTGCCTCCAGCAATTGGGTATATGCATGCACAGACACACACACGTGAAAAAAGTTTGAAAATCTCACATACACAAATGCACTGTTTGAGGAATTGATTTGATGACAGAGATCCTACTTCAATAGCATATCAAGGGTCTTTCACCCTCCACTCTGTCTTTGTATATGATCTCTCCCTCTCTTTTCATCCACCCACTCCCTCCTCTCCTCTCCTCTTATTCCTAATTCAATTAGCTAGAAGGACAAAGAAAGACGACCGTCATAACTCGAGCTCAATTGCCAACGCTCCTGGCACAGAGGAAACGGGTAATATTACAACTATAATGCCGTCATTTCCAAGGGTCCATCCACTCCACCCTCGTTCCTCTACACACACAATCTTACTTGGTACTCTTCTTTCACTCTCTATTTCCATTTGAGCAAGAGTATTTCAGGGAGTGTAGTCTATACAAGACAAAAAAAAATTACATTACACTTTCTCCTCACTCTCATACGTACAAACCATCTTGCACAATATTACTGGCTCCTCCCTGCACCATTTTTACTCACCTTATATAAAACTATTGTGTAGACAAGAGAGGAAAAGGAGGCAAGTGAGTGAGTGTAGTTATACGTCTCATAAAACAAACTGCAGTACAAAATGACGGAAAGTAGCTGATAAAAATCTGCATAAATTTTACCATTAAAAAGTTCCCCAACTCTCAAAACTTCTCTCGCTCTCTTTTTTTTGGCCGTCTACTTTCTCCACACCCCTTCTGAACACCCTCATTCTTCTCTCCTTCTTTTTCTTATCTTCATCTCATCTCTGTGTATGTGTGATGCTTCTTCGGTTATAACTATTATTATTATTACTTATATTATAATTTTAGCCCTCACTTTCCCTTCACACAAGTATATAAGAGTTACTCTAGAAAAATTCTTCTCTGCGTGCATGCGACTCAATGAATTGAGAGTAATAAAAATGGTGCAGCGAGAGAGAACAAGAAAGAATAGGGAAGAGAAAGGTGGTGATGAAAATCTTGCATGCAATTGGCATAAGCCTGGCAGACGACGAGGATAACCACCATGACTTTCTCCATATACAATCCAATATACATGCATGTCTGCGTATACTACTTATACGCTCACGAGGACTCCCGACAACACGGCACAACTTCAAAGACAGTATTTTGACAAACGTTCGATTTTTTTCTCTCTCCTTTCCCTTTCCCCCTTCCTTTTTCTCTTTCCCTTCAACCATCCTTCGGAACACATGAGAAGGATGGCAAAGTGACGATTCCTCATTTCCCTCGCTTGAACAGACGAGACATTGGCAAATAATGAAATGAAAACATAGGAGAACATCAAAGGACGGCCTTATTAACAAAAAAAGATGTTTGTCTGCTGATGCACGCAGCCATGTTGTCAGCAGCTAGCCAAGCCAAAAGACAAAGAAAGGCGAAAAAGTGAAAGTGAAAGAAATGACTTTTACCTCTTTTCCATGGACACTATGTAGAAGGTAGATGGGAAGTGGAGAAAGAGGAGGAGGAGGAGGAGGAATGGTCTGATTCCCAGTGAAAATTTCATTTTCTCTACTCCTTCAATCTTTTCCGTCTTTTCTGTAATAGCTGCTGAGTTGGACACGAGGGCCGTAGAGTCAACATCAACAAGTATAGGTATATATGAGCTGGGGAGAAAGTCGTCTCTTGTTCTCTCTCTCTGCATAGTGGGAGTGAGAGCGTGTGTGTGTGTGTGTTGAAGGGAAGGTTATGAGAAAGGAAGGGGAAGCAGCTTCTTTGACATGTATACAGTGCCAAGGATTTTAGCTACCCTCCTTCTTCCTTACCCCTAGTCTATGATAAAACAGTAAAGAGTAAAGTAAGGTCATTCGCTCTAATGTCCCAATGTCAACTTTCTCTCTATTTTCCTCCTCCTTCTCCTCACCCACGCACATGTTCTCACTGTCTTCCGCCTGCTTCCTCCCTCAATTCTCTCTTTCACTATTTTTCCAAGTCTCCTTGGTTTCATGTCAGGGAGAAGAAGAATTGAGTGGAGCCATGTCATTCACTCATTCATTCCGACCACCTCAGAGCACACAAACAGAGAGTGCACAAACAGCAGACTTTCTGTCACAGACACCCTGGGTAAGGAAAAGAGCCACCATCACCAAATTTTTTCCCCTCCTCTCTCCTCTCTCTTCCTTCCTCACTGCCCCAACAGGATCCTCTCTGTCTGTGTCATATTGAGTGTGGCCTTATTGTAGCCAAGACTAGAATTTTCACTCCTTTCATTCAATATCAAATCACATCCTCTTTTGCAGCCCATGTACATTCAGATCTCTCTCTCTCTCTCTCATCCTTCTCGTCCTCACATTCACAAACCCAAGGCCAACATATTGAGAAAGGCAAGAGAGAGTTAAACACTTTTTTCACTTTCTCTTTGCCCGAATGGAATAAAGGAAGGAGAGCTTCATGTGTGTGCGTAGCATTTATGAAATCATTTATTGGATGTACGCTCGTACGTGGATGCGTGTAAAAGGAGCAAAAAAAGGAGGCGAGAGAAAAAAATCAGTCTCCATCAATGTCTGTCTCACTTCAATACACCGTGTGAGTCTTGGGGCTGCTAATGCCAATATCCCGCCTTTCAGTTGAAACTGTCAGATAAAAGAGGAAAAGAGGATGGAGAGAAAGTGAGAAAGAAAGTATGTGAAAGGTGAGGTGAATTACGGTCACTTTCTATTTTAATTACAAACTGACATTATCCTCCAAATTTCTCTCTATCACTCTCTCTCTCTCTGTGCCTGGTCTACTGAGTTCTGCCCCACTTTGGTCTATTGACAATTTATGTGGGGAAAGTGGATGGAGTGACTCCTTTAAATGAGAGTAGAGGGGAAGATTGACGCTCAATGTTTAGAAGAATGATTTAAGGGAAACCCGTTGAATCTGGATCATGCTCCTGGTTCCGTACATAATGGTTTTTCTTTCTCTCCAGTTGCTTCTATGGGGAGAGAGTGTAAGTGTGTGTGTGTAGATGTAAGTATGTAAGAGTGTGTCTTTGAGACAGGTTTGTAATTTAATTTTCAACTTTGAGAACAATGGTAAATCCATCGGGCTAGTCAAGATAATCCTGCCAGTTACACTGGTTAATTGAGTAATTCACAAATTTCCACTTGAATGGCGACTCTAAAAGAGTGTGAGATGAGGGGAAGGGAGGAGAAAGGGGGGAAGTTTTGGAATTACAGAATTACTCGAGCTTTAGTCCATGCACTTTCTCTTTCTCCCACTCTACCACCCATATGTACGTGTGTATGTACGGCGTGGAGCGTGCATAAAGAGGTGGGATGAGGAGTGAGCGAGGGGGAAAGGACGTAATGGATTGTAAGTATATTTAGATGGGGAAGTAGGGCGCGTAAATGGGGCTGACTGAGGGGATGGATGAGTGTAATACTTCTTGAACAGTCTTAAATAGGTGGTGGTCAAGTGTCAGAATGGGCATTAAAATGGGCACGATGGATAGACACATGATGATGATGCCGTTGGGGTGGGCTGGAGAGAGAGATAAGATCAGTGGGTGATGACAAAAGAGAGTTGATTTATGAGGGTGATGTGTATTCAATGTAGAATGAGAGAGAGAGAGAGTTTCTCCCCTTTTCTACACACACACATACACACATGTACACGGGGGTATGTGTGTGTATATAATAGAAAGTTCTTTACTTTTCCCCTCTCCCCCCTCTCTCTTTCATATTGTGCAGTACAGTACCTTTTCTCCATTTCCCTACTCCTCCCCTTCTTCTTTCCCTGGTTACTGGGGAGTTTAGCATTGGTTTTAGAGGGGAGGCTGTCGGAACAGCAGCAGCAGAACAGACTGATGATGGTGGCTAGAGGCGGCTGGAGAGTGGTAATGTGATGCAATTCTTAGATCTCTCTCTCTCTTTCACACACACAGCCAGTCTACATGCTTTATGTGCTTTAATACGGCCCAGGCTTGGCAATGGGTGGCGAGACGTTATGAAATGCCATGATGCCTTAGAACAGAACCGTGTGTGTGTGGATGGGTGTATGTACTCGTGAAGGAAAAAATAGAGAAGGGGGATGTAATCGAGAGAGCAATAAAAGAGCTGAGAGAGAAATGTGCCTCCAAGAAGAATCCCGCTAAGAAGGAAAGGATCAGGGACGTTCTATGTACGTCCTCCTCCCTCCCTCTTTAGCTGTTTTCTTCTACAGAAGAGAAGGAGTGTAGAGACCTGCTTGACGCTTTCACTTCATACTAAACTTTTCTTCTTTTTGCCTCAATCTCTCGTCTCTCTCTCTTCCTCTTCGTATAGCTATGGCTTTGAATCTATTGATAGTCTCGTCTCTTCGTCTAGAGGAGGAGTAGGAGGATACGATTGCCAGTGTGCCGGGCGGTAGTAAAGGAAATCATATAGTAATAGCCAAAAGAGAGAGGGAAAGAGAGTCTTCTTCTTCTTCTACTTCCATGTTGTATATGCCTCTTACTTGAATTTAATGCCTTGACAGATCCAGCCTTAATACGATGCTCATTTAAATCCATTGTCGTACATACGTGCACTAGAACTGTCACTCGATCCCAGACTACTACTCTTCTTTTTTCCTCCTCCGCTCTCTATCACACACACATACATGAACACATTTTTCCTCTGCTATTCTTGAGTACACGGAGAAGTGTACTGCCATATTTTGCCACGTGGAGAAAGTCAGCACGAGAGAGAGAGGAGAGAGTGAGTGGGAGAGAAAGGAAAAGAAATCTGAGGTATTTTTTCCGATGGGCTATTACAATACAATGGATACAAGCTAGCCAAGTGCTACACAATATCGTTCTGTGTAAAGCGTAGAAAAACGTGTGTGTGTGGAGAGAGAGATGTATGTGTCTATCACATCAAAAGAAAGAAGGGGGAGTACGGAAAGGGACATAAAGCTAAAGCGAGTTATTTGCGCTTTCTGCTCAAGGAACAACTCTTAGCAAAAAAAGAATAGAGAGAGAGAGAGAGATTCAGATACAAGAGTAAGAGTCAAAGGGGCAAATATAATAGGATGAAGAGAAGAGGAAAAATCTCATGGGCGACTTGGCATAGATTCAAAATTTCGGCAAAAGCAGCCATATATTTCACCAAGGTTTGTTGGATAACTACAATATAAAATTCATTTGCTTTTCCTCTAATAAAGTTTCCCCAGTCTTTGTTTTCTCAGTGTCTTATGGTGGTGACAGAAGGAAAGAGAAAGAGGGAAGAAAAGGTTGTGTACCTTTCCCTTTTCAAAAAGTCGTTAGTAAACGTTTAGGAGTACAACATACATTTTAAATAGAACCTTTGCTCTCCATACAGTACACGCCAGTTGTATAGGATTGATGCTGTGTACTCAGCCGGTTTAAGTGTGTGGACCTCGTAAACATGGGAGTGTATGTACACGGCCAGAAAACGGGAGAAAGTATAAAAAAACATTTCAATAAACGTGACACTAAACCTTTTTACACGTGTGTATGTGGAAGGGAATTAGAAAAAAAATTTACTTAGTTTTGGTGAGTATTAACAACAGTTCTAATTTCCATCTGTTTCCAACTGTTTGTTCCTCCTCCTCCCAATTCGTCAGAAAAATATTGTTTGCAAAGAAAGAAAAATTTTCAGCATTGTTTTGCAACGGATTTCAAAGTACGTGAAGAAAGCAAAGTAAATCGAAATAGACCAATGGAAATTTACGCCTTGAACCATTTACTCCGAATTGTTTCCATGGAAAATGGGACATGGAGCATAAGTTCATACATGTGTGTAGTTAAAAATGTAGCTGAAGACTGATAAAGTTGAGTCATGTCAGACGGAGGAAAGGGAGGAAAAGGAGGGAAATCTGCGGCAAGTTTACTGATGGAGAGCGAGAGAAGAAATCTTAGAGTTGAATTTAGTGAGTAAGAAAATGTGGGATTGAAAGGAGGAGGGGAAAAGTCTTCGTTTCCGTGTGTGTGTGCGTGTGTGCAAAAACGTAATGGAGGAAAGTGTGGAAAGGGGGTTCTCCCCAAAATGAGAAGTTATAGGCAATTTCAGCTGAAGAAGCTATTCAAGAGCTACAAAAATTCTGGATGAGTTGAAACGTACGTAATGTGAGCATGTTGAAAGTTAGAATGCGAGTACAGACACAGACACACAAACTCAGACAAACACATTGAAAGGACTAAGGGAGGAAGAGAAGAGAGGGAAGGGGAAGGGAAGGGGAAGAAAGCGAAGAGAGAAAAAAAAGAGTAAGGGAAGAAAGATGAGAAAAAGAGATTCTATCACCATTGCCATCCCATCACTCTCTTGAAATACTTGGACCAATTTTCCCAATTCGGACTCCGTCTCTCCTGGCAGAAAGACAGGGTAATAGCAATGCCCTCACACACAAACACACATCCATATCCACACGAGAAGAGAAGGGAGGAACTGTGTAGAGAATAGTAGAGATAGACAAACTAAATTCCCTACCCCCATTTCAACAGGGATTTGAAGAATGGGCCTTGAATATATATGTACTTAAGTATTTGTAACAAATAACAACTTTAATAATATAGCATCAAATCGACTCTCTCCATTTCTCCAGACAACAGCAATGCGATGCAATTGGAAGGTAGGAGGTCTATGGCTTATTGCAACGATCCGAATTTTTTTTGTCCAGACTTGCACTCCGGATCCTTATATATGTATACTCGTTATACATATACAGTAATACAAACACACACAACTGGCGTATCAGTCAAGTCGAAGGCTAAGCCAGGAGATTCTTTTTTTGTTAGATTTTATATTGCCCGAGAAAAATGCTGTATGGCTTGCTCACTCCAATGTGGAATATATTTTATACATGTTTTTTGTCCTGTATAAAGTGAGGAGAGAAAGAAGAGAGAGAGAGAGAGGATGAAAACAAGTTATCAAATGGCTGTTCTAGAGATTCATCGCCACTTTTTTTCTTTCTTTCTCCTTTTTTTCTCTCCTCTTCTTTTCCCAGACTCAACTGAACTGGGACTGGAGAAACCCTCAAATCTTGAAAGAGGGCTATCGACTCTAGCTTGATTCCACCCAAAGCTCTTCCTTCCCAACTTTCACTATCTTTCTTCCACTGCACCTCCTCCACCTCGTCCCTACTCTCTGAAATCCAACACTTTTTGTTATTACAACTTTTTTTGAATGTAGAAGCTCTGAGAAGAAAAAGTAGAAGAGGGGATAGGACGGAAAGGAAGAAACTCAAATTTTCCTTGGCCCACCTTAGTCTCTCTCATTGTAACCTTTGCCTTTTCTTGTAATGGGATATAGTGAACTCTGTACGAAGTACACACATAATAGTACATTACATACAATTGTGTGTGTGTCGTGACTGTAGGTGTGGGTATGTAAAAAATGTGATATGTATAATTTTTGTTTAAAACTTTCCCTATCCCATTTTTGAGTCCTGAGAGTCATGGAAGGGAGGAGAGGAGAGAGAAGAGGGATAGCTTCAGTATTATATGTCTATGGAGTAAAGAAGAGGGAAATTGTAAAAATTAACCCCGTTGGGATCTCATTCATCTCATTCTTGTATATCTGTAGATATTCTATCCATTTTACTTTTACTCCCATCTTTCTCTCTCTCCCTTTTTTTACTTTGTCTCGTCGACTCAGTACAGGAAGTAGCGCATAAAGAAAGTTACTATCTTTGTACTTTGTGTAAAAGTTTCTCCCTTTTACTCTCTCGTCGCTCGTCGTCGTTTCTCCAAATCTTTAGCCATTGCCTTAATATTCGTGAATTCAAATTCTACAGCTTAAGTCACCCCAAGCAGTTTTTTGTCTGGGGTACTTTTTCCATTCTTGATCTTCTCATATGGCAATTTGATTACCTCACACACACACACACAAGCGCCCGCACACACTCCTCACTCTGTCTCTGGCACACATAGGAGTGCCATACTTTGAATTTTGAATTTTTATACACTGAATTTTAGAGGAGGAGAAAAAAATTTCCACTGTATTATTCAGAGATAATGTAGACACACTGTTGATTTTTCATTTTATTTCCTGCGCATCTTCCCCTTCGTTCCTTTTTCTTTGTACGTAGTACGTACCTGTGTAAGGACTAAATTGGAAATTTAAAAATAGAGTGAGAAGAAATATAACGAAGATTTTATAAAAGTCACGAAAGGAAAAAGTTGGTTCTTTAAATTACACTCGTCTTTGAACTGAAAGTCGGGTTTTCACAATTTTTTTTTATTTGTTTGAAAAATTGGTCATAATCATAAGAGCTGGTTTTTCTTTCTCTCCTTACGTCTTCCGTTGATATTAATATGATGAAGACACACTCAAATTTGTGAGGTTGTGGAGAAAAAGAGAGAGGGAGAGAGAGAGAGAGAGGGATATTTGAGGAAATTCATGAGCCGTGCAATTTGATGGAGTGGGAAATAATTTTTGGAAGATTGGAGTCATTTTTGAAGCATTACATTTGATATGGACTGGGTTTAACTCTCAAATCCCGAGCACTACTACTACTTGCTCTATTATATTCACGTACACTTGTATATATGATAGAGCGAGAGATAAGATTGTGCGTGAACCTGAGTTTAGATTTTCACAGAGAGAGAGAAAGAGAAAGGAGGAGAGAGAAAAGATTGTGTGCGTGTCCTTTTACAAAATGGAGAGACGAGACACACAAAGTCCACCCATAATCTTTTATACATGCGACAAAATAGAGCCAAGGCTTTATACACTCGTACATGTATGTATGGACAGATCTTCTCACATATGCGAACCAAAACAAGGACATCTCTCACACACACGTTCATATATGCATGGAGATGGAGGGTATGTGCCGTTTTCCCAAAAAACGGTAGTAGAAGAAGAGTAGGGCAAGAAACGTTTTCTATATAGATCTATCTCATGGATATATTGTGTAGGAAAAAGATGGATATACACCAAATGTAGACTTTCTTGAGTCGATGATTGTAGTTAAAAATTCCAGGCAGAAATCGTTTAAAGATGACTTATACGACTGCAAAGAGCAAGTACGTGAATGATAGATTATCCTCATAAAACGTCTCGCCGTGCCAAAACAGAACCATGAACATTCTTCTCTTACTTTTCATTGCGCCATAGATCTTCTCTTCAGAGAGAGAGAGAACGGCGGGACTGTGAAGGAGAAAGAGAGAGAGAGAGAAGCGCGGCCGCCTCGGTCCAATCTCTCCATTCATAATGTCTTCAGTAGTCATGGTTCAATAGGTGGGACCTTTTCCAGCCAATATTTCCAATTCTTCTCCTCACCCTTCGTTTTCCTCCGTGTCCTCGTCCTGGAATTAGTCTCCCATTTTCTTGGCCACGTTCAACCTTCAAAAACTACTTTAAATTTCATTAAAAATATAAACCATTATCGACCTACATTGACAACCACCACATTTTCACTTTAACAATGTATGAACTGGAAGGACGTGAATGAGTATGAGAATTTCTCATTGAGAAATTCTATTTGTGTAGCTAAATTACAAATTTTAAATTCTGCACTTTTGAGAACACGCCCATTTTAAAAAAATCCACGAAATGTTATGGTACATCTCAAATCTTTTCTTCCCATCCACGATGCATCCTCACACACACACAAACACGCCACCATACCACATAGTGGAATTAATTTTTTGTTAAGTATATGAGCCTCCCTTCTCTCCCTTATTTTCTTGGATTTAATATGGTGAGTTTGGAATGTCGGTTGCGTGTGTGGTGGAGCATGTAGAACTTGGAAGATGGTCCCCTCAACACACACACACACACTTTGAATATGAAAGGCTGGTGTTTTGTCTAGGCCAGAGTGTGTATACGGTGTGTGTGTGTGTGGGAAAGTCGGTTAAGTTAGATTTCATCAGCAAACTGGTCAGGTAGTTTTGAGCCGACAGTCGACGACAACCTAGAGGCTCCCCAGATCCAAGGAGGAGAGACTCCTCGTCCTTGTCATAAACATGGAAGAAAAGAATGAAAGAGAACGGAGAACGGAGAACGGGGGAAATGCTGTCTCCCTGACTAACGTCGAAGTTGAAGCTACAACAGCTTTTCCCCAATTGGCTCTTTTGCTGGAGGCGACCTTTTTTTCTAATCCTATAACTCGCCAAAAAATATCCCCCCACATCTTTAATTCTGTGCCAGTACGGGACACACTAGCCTCTATACATGTACACACTAGTACACAGGGAGGGAGGAGGAAGGAGAGGGGGAAATAGGAAAGGGGCGACATACCATGATCTCCAAAAGGGTGAGCTCTAGTGAAAGGCGAGAGGAACAGCGGAGGGAGAGAGAGAGGGAGTGAAAGGAAGAAATTTGTGGACGCATTAGAATTGTGTCTGACAGCACGTAAGCATTATTACGACTTTTCTTCCTCCTCCTTCTCCTCTGCTTGCCTCTACTCTTTTCTCTTAGTTCCTCATCGTTAGTATTCTCACTAGCCTCTTTACTTTCCCTTTTTCTACTTTCCTCCACTTTTTTCTGTTGTGAGTGTGAGTGTAGTGTGTGTGTGAGAGAAAGAGAGAGTTGTGAATCCACAAACTTGTCATATATTTGTGTATACGTATACATAGGGACAAGTAGAGAGAAAGAGTCTCGCCCTTATTTTCTCAATTAAATTGCGCCCACGAGTGAGAGTAAGAGTGTGAGTGAGTGAGTGAGTGTGTGTGTGTGTTGGCCGCCTCCGCAATTCAAAAGTTAATTATTAAGTACAATATACGTGCCTTGACACGTGACACGCAACTCACCACACTTTCCCACTCCCACCGTCGACACGAATACTGAGTATTTTGCAAAATTTGTCATTCATCCTCCCAGCCAAATTCATCATTGACGATGCCGACTCCGGGATTTTGCAAAATGGTTTTCGAACACTTTGTTCAGTCAAAGCCTCCTTTCTTGAATCAGCTCGCAAACTAAATAATGTATAGTATAATATAATATAATAGGCTTAGTGGAGGAGAACATGTAATTAGACAATTTAGTTTTGAAGTTGAAACAAAATATCGACATTTGATGTTGTGTGTGTGTGTGATTTCGTGTTTCCAACTCTGTCATTGACATCCGTTTTCCCCAAAATTTTAATTCTACAAACTTAACTACACATGTGTCTGGATTTATTCAAGCCTTGAGACCAGAGGCGGAAAGTGACTGAGAAAGACTGGGAATGTCAGTTTTAAAAACTAGAATAAACATTTTGCAATATACACAGTTTCTCTCTCTCTCTTTCCCCTCAGTGAGCCAGGGGGAAAGAGTCGTGACAAATAATACACAAAGTTGTTCATCTTTAATTTTAATTTCCCTTTCCGCCCGTCACGATCTTTGGAAATGTCTGGCGACATCTGAGTCGTGGACGTGCTGTCTGTGTTTGTATGTACTATATGTACAGTATATTTATATTTGTTTTTCTTGTGTGCATAATGCAATGCACGAGAGA
Source organism: Pygmarrhopalites habei (assembly GCA_009870185.1). NCBI lineage: Eukaryota > Metazoa > Arthropoda > Collembola > Symphypleona > Arrhopalitidae > Pygmarrhopalites > Pygmarrhopalites habei. The sequence goes on along the minus strand of WJFB01000279.1, from coordinate 56,429 downwards.
GGGAGAAAACAAAAGAAAAGTGCAAAAAATATTTTGCACACAAGACTTTAGACTCATCCTACTTTTCCCTCCTACCCAGCCTTGCTGCCTCAATAGAAATTCTATTGCAACACACCCATTTTCTTATAAAGAGTACACAACACATACTTATAACCAGCAGTTTTGTGTACACTCGCCACATACACACATAGAGAGACAGTGGCGTGGTGTGTAGTGGCAATAATTCTAATTTTGGTAATATTCGAAAGACGACGACAAAGACAACCAATAAATCTCCTCTTCCTCTCTATGGCCTGTGTGTGTGGCTCGTCTCTTTTTGGCCTCCATGGAATCACAGCCGTTGGTTGAATAACACGAGCACAGTTGTTTTCTTAGTATCACTTATAATTTTATTATTATTGCCATTGTCTTGCTCACGTAGCGCGACTGTGACTGGGCCTCCTTCTCTCATATCTACTCTGTAGTTGCAGTGTATATATGACAACATATACAAGTTGAACCCACTGTCTCTTCTCCCATAGATATAGATATGTTTGTATGCTCTATGTTTGTGTATGTCTTTCTGGGGTTCTAGAGGTTCAGATTCCGTTAGCTTTCCGGATTACAAGTCAAGTTGCTTGCTTTCTTCCTCCAACCCCCCAACCTCAGTCCACATAAATAACAAGAAATGAATTCCCCACTGTGGCAACTTCCTCCAGTACACAACAACAGACAACATCATTTATTTCATTAACCATAGACCCAGCTTGTGTATGATCCAACTGCGAAACTGTGTGCATGTGTGTATGTAGTACATCACACACAGATTTATACAGTATGCCATCCTCTTCTTTGAGTACAGAAGAAGAAGCTTTAAAAACAAATTTCAAATGGTACAAGTTGAAAGACTTCACACACACACACAGTCGTGCCAAGGCAGAGGACCATAAGCAAGTAATATTACATTCTTCTTCTCTTACTTTCTCCTTTCGCCCTTCTGTCTTTCCCTCCTTCCTTTACATTTGCATTTGCATTTGCAAGAGACGGAGAAAGAGGGAGAAAGTGTGTGGGGGAGAAATTATTTTATAAAGATTCCCTGCTGTGTCATTGGAAGAGATGCCCATGGTATAATTCCAAATCTACATTTGTAATTCATCCACACACACACACACACACTTATATATTGTATCCAGATGTAAGTATATGAATAAATGTTGGATGGAGGGGAGTGTATGAAGTTGCCTGCAATATCTTTTGATCTTTTCCGGCTCCCCCGTTTGACACGGTCTATTTTATCACTTACAATTAGTTTCATTAAGTTTGCAGCCAGAGGGCTAAGCCAGAATCCAGTCACCCTCAAAATCACACGTTAGCCTGGGAAAATAAATTACAAAAATTAAGCGGTTATAATTCCAACTCTCCCTCTCTCTCCACACACATATGTGTATAGATACAAGTATAAAGGAATTTGTATACAAGGGGGCGAAAGTGAAGATGTGGAGATAAATTGATAGGACTAATAGTAAATAATACACACTTACTCGCATTGTAACTAAAGGCTGAGTTTAGATGGATAAAAGGTAGGGAGTATTGACAAATTATATTGTTATATGAATACATTTTCTCCATGGAACGGTAGTAGCAGAGCAGTAGTGCCAGGGCAACTGGATAGCTTTCAAAAAGCGGTTCATCCTCCCGCTCTCCACTGACTATCCTCTCCTCTCTCTTCGTATTGAAGGTTCAGCTAAGAGTGTGCAAATAAAGAATGGAAAATGAGAGAGGGAGGGAGAGAACACTTCACCTATTTTTCTGTGACTCGATGAATTTTGAGTGGTTTCGTCCCAACTCAACTCAACACACACACACACACACAGACGTTATTATATAGCTTTCCCCACTCCTGGCACTCTCCAATCCTTCTTCTCACACCCCCCCACCACTCTTGTTTGAGTAGTTTTAATCAGAGCAAAGGGACAACACCATTAATTGTAATCTAGGTGTATAGAGGGAATTTGAAGAGGAGGAGTGAGATATAAAACTGTTTGAAATTACAATTTCCACCAACTGAAAACAAGGATGAGTGTTTATAGAAGTATAGGTGTATTACATTTGTAGGTATGTGTGTGTCAGTGTGTCTGGGAGATTGGAGAAAGTTTTGTACGTTTACTGATTGCCCCGCTTGAGTTTAATTAACTGCTCTCTCCTTCCTTTCTCTCTCTCTACCCGCGTTTATTATGGGTATGATCCTCACCTCTTCCATTGTATTAAAATAGCCTCTCTGCTGGGCCAGTACAGCATTATGTATCACATCATATAATTTCGTGTGGCTGTGTGTGTGTGGCTTGTTGAGTTGGTAGGAGTGCGCTTTGCCCCATGTTATTAGCTTATGCTAAATTCATCATTTGAAGAACTAGGGAGTTTTTGAGGAAAAATTTCAGCTTAAAAAATTTGTTGGGAAAAGTTGTAGACTCCCACACACACACTCACTGACTCTCACTCTCTCTCAACTTTCTACTTTCTCTCTGTCGCTCTCTTGTAAAAAGAAGGAAATGTATGGACTTTCTCTTTCTCTCTCTGTCTGGTATCCATGGATGTATGAGTTGCGAGTTCTCATCATGACTTATGCATGCACGTATGACAGAGCAAAGAGACTCGTGTCTCTTCGCTTTCCCATTTCGTTCCGTTGTGGCTGCCAACAAAACATAAATTCAGATGCCAGGCTTGTAGGCAGAGACTGTAAAAGAGGCGGAGACAAGATTGAAATGAGGAGAGGCACAATGGATGACAAAATCCCTTCCAATCCTCTAAATTTCTTGCCAAAATCTCTTCCCCTGCCTCTCCCTCTCTCTCTTAAAATATTCTAGGTAAACTTTCTCCCGCATCAGCATGGCACCCCCAGAAAAAGGGCCTTCAACTACATTTATGCACAGATCTTTCCTATAGATTTTATTTACGCACTAGTCCAAAGATACAAAGGGAGGAATCAAGAGGAAAATGGCGAATAGCCGAGTCAAAAGAAAAGGAACCACGCACACACACGCACACACACAAGAAACCTCTGAAGAAAGGAGAGAGAGAAAAAAACAATCCCCGCCAAAATATTTGTGATTCATGGCTCATCCCTGTAAAAATTTATGGCCGATTTCCTCCCGACTTTCTCCCCTTTCCCTCCTCCTCCTACCCGCCCTCTCCCACTCCTTCCCTGTATTTGAGAACTGTCTTATTAAATTTGTTTTTAAACTTCAAAAAGTTGAGGGTCTTGAATAAATACTTGAAAAATGTTATTTAAAAAAAAGAGAGAAAAAGAATCAAGTTTCTTTTCTTCGACTTTTACTCTTGGAAGCCTCCTATATCTCTCCCCACTAGTCATCTAGACCTATAAAGAAATGAGGCGGACTGTGGCTTCACATACATACAAGCATGTGATTGTGTGGGGTCTTCCGAACTCCATATATGTCCACACACACACATGGACATTGGGAATAGAGAAGGAAGTGGAAGAAGAAGAAGGAAAAGAGGAAAGCCAACAAATCATGCAAATTATGTTGACAATGCTTTTTAGTAGAAAATGTCATTCAGTGTCTCTCAAATCGATTTTGCGCTTCGTCTCACAAGCTCTAAAGTATTTCCATTGAATATTTTAAGAGACAGGATGCCTCGCCTCTTCTTTTTTCCGCCCGTCCGAATAGCTTCGTCTCTCCTTCTCCCTCAAGCTATTTCATCCCTTATTTCTACTCTCCTTTCTCCCACCCCCCCCCCCTCCTCCCACACACACTCTCTCTCAGTATAGTCACATATTTTTACGGAAACGCGTGCTATGATCTGATTTGCCCCTCTTTTCTCTCCTAAATTTGTGGCAACCATGGACAGACTATTAGATGGAAAAACCACACAAACAAAGAGAGAGAGAGAGAGTGGGATGTTCACAAGAATATTTGGAATAGTGGTACACTTTTTGCGGATTATTTGAGTAAGAATCAAGTCAAACATGCATAGTTTGCTCCACAAATTTTGAATTCAGATTTTCCCTGTATGTAGTTTATCAAAGTTGTAGAGAAAGTGTATCTAGGATGTGTCATTCCACTAATACATATCTAGATTATGGTAATCCTCTGTATTTTCTACGCTATTTCACTCTACTCGATTCTGAGTGAGGAGGGACTGCGTGCACAATACACGTGTACCACGTATACCGTGTATATGTACCTACGTCGGGGGTTTCCACTGTGCCAATAATGGAGAACATGATGAGACTGTCAATCGTTTCCGGTCCGGTTCTTTCTCCACCCACAAACAAGTTGTAAAAACTAATGTAAACTTATGGCTTAAATTAAGGCTCATCCTGGCCCATATCGTTGCTTTACTTTCTCTTTCTTTCTCCCTCTTTCTCTCAACTTGTACCATATTCAGCTCAAGGAAAAATGTAAAGAGTTTACACTTAAGCAAGCTGTGAGAGAGGAGAAATGGCACATTGCATACAATGAGCATAAAAGTTTATTTGGGAGGAAACAACAGATGAAGTCGATTTTGACACAGGCCGTTCCTGCAAATGATTGTGATTTCTCCCTGCATCCCTCCTTTTACAAATACACAAAATGTAAATGTGTACATACTGTTTCCATACGTACAAATGCGGATCGGTATAAATGGCTATGACCTGCAATCAAGTTATGAATGAATTCTTGGTGGAAAAACATCGGGAGTCTAAACAGGAAAGGAACAAATATGTGGCCACGTGGTCATGTACAAGATTGTATATCTGAGGGTGGTAGTGTGACGGTAGAGATTTTTTGAGGGTATTGGAAAGTGGAATTTTTTCTCCAGATTTTCTAGCACGACTTTGTATTGTGAAAGAAGAAAAATTTGTGGATGAGGTGATGGGAATAGTGAAGAAATTCCCAGGCTGCGGTCTAGGGATTACAATTAAGGATTCTTCACTGTCCTTTTTTCCCTTTCTCTTTATATATCTACACAAGAATATCAAAGGGTCTTGGTGGTAGTAGTGCAGTGAATTTATTTTTTTGCAATTTATTTTTTTTGCTACAACTCCCTTGGCAAATCTCCAACAAGTTGACTGATTGAACGAATAAAATGAAGAGACGTAGACGGACAGACTTTCTTGTTTGGTCAGATCAAAGCGGCTATTACAACAAGACTTGCGACAGAGAGAAAGGGGAGAGAGAGAGAGAGAGAGCGTGTGACTGTTTTTTTCCGTGGTCAGTCGTTTTTTTGGCACAATATGTGTCCACGCATATTTGTTGCATACCCACGCACTTTCACTAATTCTCTCTCACTCTCTTTCTTTTTTCCTTTTCCCTCTGATGTAGAGGAATGTGCGGGTAGCGTGTTCCCTTTCTGACTAAAAATGACATGGTAGTTTTTTCTCTCTTTGTTGTGTGTGTGTGTTTGAACTTCAAACTTTGAAGTAGTGTATTTTAGGTGGAAAAAGGTTAAAGGTCATAAATGTAATACGGAGAAATTTGTGACGGTCCACTTTACTCATTTTTAATGATCTACTTAAATTTGAAATTGAAATGAGGAGGGGAAAATTTCCGCAAAATTCAGCATATAGAAATTTTCATTAGGACACACATAACATACATGAGTGACCTTGTCAGGTTGTGTCCAAGGTCCCTTCGACATGAGAGGCACTAATGGAAATGGGTTTAGGCAGCTGACGCTTGCTATTTGTCCTTGATGGATCTGGGGTTGAGTTGAGTTGAAGTAGACATTTATACGATGCCCACTGATAATGTCATGTGTGGTAATGAATGCTGGTGGAATTAACATGAAAATGATTTTTCCCCTCGACTCACGCATGACAGTCCAGAGCAGAGCAGAGACGAGGAACGATGAGGCCGGAGTTGTGTGTGGTAAAAGGCAGTGACAGAAGTTACCTATGGGGAGGGGAGGAGAGGAGAGGAGTGGAGGCAAGAGTAGAGGAAGGAAATGGGCATTTAATCAAGGGAAAAGTTTTTAGATGGGCAAGTCATCGTGTTTTGTCCCGCTGCAAGTAAATCAAAGGGAAAGTAATGTGATTTCGCCATTATCGTTACTGTTAATGACCAATGACTCATTCGGATTCTGTGTGGGTCTCAGGGGAACATTGAAAACTGGTGAAAGGAGTCAAGTATGTACGGGTAGAATGAAATGTTCTCAGGTTTCAGAAACACACACAAACAAACACACGTACACCCGGACAGACAGACAGGACGGACGGGTGGTGCACAAAGGCAATAATGTAGCAGGTATTTTTATTTGTCATTAGTTGAGGAATATAATGCCTTTCTTTGATTCCAAGAGATTGCCTCTGTGTTAGTATTTATTTGAGCAAATGGAGCACAAAAAGGACAGAGAGAGAGAGAGAGAGAAAAGGAAAAAAAATCTGCGTTCTCCCTATGTGTCTGCATAAACCTTGTGATATACTTGTGACAAGAGAGAGAGTTGATGGTCCCCTCGATATTGTCGTAATTTGATGCAATAGTAAACATAAATGGAAAATGACAAAGTAAGTGGCTCGGCCGGTATGCCACGTCAAAACTCTCAGTATTTTCTACAGCTGCTACTTCTGCTGCCAGTGGTTAGCCTGTAGTTGTAGTATGTACGTTTATGTGTGTTGACTATGGCTGAACTATGTTACTCCATGCCTGCTGTGCTTTTTTGTCTGACTCAAAGTGTCCAATTACATGGGTTTTTCCTCCACATCACGATTCCATAAATTGACTACAATTTTTATTGCTGGTCAATAAACTTTACTATTATTTTATATCTTTCCTACCGGCTTTCCCTTCCCTTTCTCTCGTCTGTCTTTTGACTGCAATGCATTTGCAAAAGTTAGTATGTGTGTACGTGTGTGTGTGGTACTCTCTCTCTCTTCATCCTCACACATTTTCCGGTTCTTCATTCTTAAATTTTTTTACGGATGACTTTCTCTGTCCAGACATTTCACAGTGCAATACTTCCTCTTTTATTCACTTCTATGAACTTGAGAGTCTCAAGTGTGAGTGGTCGGAAGTGGACGAGACATTTGACCTTTAATATTTTATGATATTCTTACATACATGAAGCACGAAGGGAGGAAGGGGTTAAGTTAATCCATGTTTTTATGACAGTGCTCAGCCACGCAATTTTTTCACACTTTTTGTATTTAAGTTATTCACAAAGTAGACAGGTAGATTTGTGTGATTTTAGACAAATATATAAAGTAGTCAAACTAAAGTTTAGTATATTATTAATTTTTTAAAAATTAATTTTAAAAAATGTATCATCAATGAAGTTTTGAAACAAAATTAATTAGAATTACATTTCCACTACTTACCCCAGAATTATGTTTAAAAGGTGGTGGAAGAATATATTTCCCTATTGAAAATGTGGCAAATGTAGACCATAAATACTTCAAAAGCTTTATCTTCCATCTTTTTGGAACGTGATGACTGAGTGAAAGTGGAGAAAGTTCTGAATTATGCGTAGACATTAGAGTTAGAGTCCGATAGTATTGATGCATCTACAGGGAAACAACATGTAACCACGTGAATTTTGAGAAGGTACAGAAGAAAAAAAATGTTTTGCCTCAATACATACAACTTTCCCTTGAAAAGGAGTCGAAGAGACTGAGTGAAAGCTTATGTATGTGTGTGTGTAGTGAAGAAAGGAACGACATGACATGCCTCTGAAGATCACCTTGACTATAAGATCAAAAAGGGTTTTCCCCTCAGCTCATCTTATGAAAAGAGAAGGAATGAGTTCATCCACATATCCACTCTCTTCTTCTTCTCTTTTGCTCCAACTTTTAACATATTCCACCAGAAGATCAATCCTAATTTTCGCACTACTTCTCCACGTCCCGTATCTTAGAGACAGAGAGAGAGAAGGAGAGGAGGAAGAGAAAGTACACTGGTTCTTTAAACAGAGAGAGAAAGTACATACAGAAAATTCATACTTAATAGCCATACACAACACACAGTCACATGCTCTATGTGTGCTCTGTGTGTGTGTGTGTCTACTCCACAATGTTAATGTGTATATCCGTACAAAGTCTGTTTGTTGGAGGAAAACTCATCTTTTACCAAACACCTTGCGGCCTCCTCTTTTTATCTTTTATGATTTCCCTGCCTTCTGGCACAGCGTAAGGAATAAGATGTCTGAATGTTCTTCAACCCACTCACACACACTCTCAAAAAACACACCTTACTCACATCGACAATGCAACCAAATAGCTTCCCCATATTTTCCCCTCTTCTTCTTCTCCTTCTACTCTACAAACAGAAGGAGAGAAAGTACTAAGCGAAGAGAAAAACATATATACTTTCACATCCAGTTTCTGTGCCCAAAAAATTGATATATATTTTCTCACGCTTCCTATCCTCTCTCCTCTATTTTCCTTGTCTTTTTCATTTGAAGGCTTGTCGTCATCGTTCCGTCATATCTGAAAGTCTTCTCTGCTGTTCTATGCCCTTCTGCAAAGTTCATGGCAATCAAGGCCACCCATGAGACACAGAGACATGAAGAGATAGTTGTGCGTCATGTTACTCAATACTTTGTATACATTTATGTACATTTTTTTATCTTCCATCGTTTTCTTTCCAAAGTGGGTTACTTTGCTGAAGGGTTAGAAGTGTTGACATAATTATGGAGGATTTTCTCAATTTTATAGTCCTAGGCTACATCTTTCTTGTTCAGCTTAACTTTCTTTTTGCACAGTGTGTGTGTTTTAAGGAAATTTGCAAATTTCCTCTAGAGCTGCTCTTCACCTTCAATTTTCTATTATCTCCTCCCCTGTGTGTACATAAAGGAAGAAAGAAATGAGCGGAAGGTCACAGTAAAAATTCATGAAATTTGATGAAATTGTACTGCTTCCCTTGCTCCAGTTTTTTGTATATATTTTTTGACTTGTGTGTCACAAAGTTAAACTTAATTGGATCATTTGCTTATGTGATTTGGCGTAAAGAAATGTCCACAGAATATTTACATAGTAAAATCGTGTTGTTTGTCCGTGAGAGTAAAAGGAGGTAGGAAAAAGTTGACTGTGAGTATCGTCGTAGCACACAATGTTTCTCATAATATAAGATGAGGTCAAATTATGATGATACATCATGGATATCCCCGTTCGGTTGGGTAATTGATGGCCCATGTTATCTATGCTTCAGCTGTTGGGTGTACCTATGGGCGACTTATGATCCATGCCTTGTTCGTGATATTGAACGACACACTCTCACTCACTCTCTAACTTTGACTCTCTCTCACTCTGGAAGGAAGATATGGAGACGAGAGACAGGGAGCAGCTTGAGTTGAATTGAGTTTGGCTCGTGGGTTTTACCTAATGCAAAGTATGAGTCAAGTGAAACAGGATGAGACTTGGGGCATATGCAGGAAGGCAAGGCAGTGAGAGGATGGGAAGTGAAAGTACACTGTTTTGAAGTGAGTCAACGTACAGGTTACCCATTGGTATGTGTACATGTAGATGATAACAGTACATGTGTATACAGTCAACTACAAGTAGGATAAGAAAACGGAGAGAAAGTGGGAGAGAACCTACGTCGTACATTAAGTACATAGAGCTTTAGTATCCTCGAAACATGTCACTAATGGTTTCCATGACTAGCGACTCCATTTGTCAATGGGAAACTATCATATAATATTGTAGTTACCCATTTGACTATGTCATGGCACACACACACACACTCACCGAGTCTCATACACTCCTGCTTTCACGTCAGCCAACAATTCACAATTTCCCTCTCTCTCAGTCCGGGAGTGAGTGAGTGAAAGTCTTCAATCAATTTGAAATTTGTAGTGTCCCGTAATATACTGGCAGAACATTTTTTTCTGTACAGGTTAGCTGACTGAAGTGGATTTGTGTAAGGACAATGTTTTTTGCGGGGTTCTCACACAATTTGGGGGAATTATATAAACTTTATTGATGAGTGGAATTAAAATACACGGAATTTTTTTTGAGTGTACGAAGCTGGAAAATTTGAAAAGACAAAGACAAAAATTCCAACTAAAATTGTGCACACTTCATTGTCGTACACATGGGTCGAAAAGAATGTAGCGAGGGGATCATAATTAGACACATTGTCGATCGCGCCTTGTAAATTGAGTTTGCGAGAAAGGGACATACATGGACACACCAAAATAGACTTTGCCTTTTTTGGACAAAATTAGAGAAAGCGGGGTAAAGCTGGAGGAGGAGGATATGTAATGTAAAATAATATAAATGAGACTACTTGGCTGGATGAAAATAACGATTGTCATAAGGTAGAATAGAGCAAATCACACAAACACATACACACACGCACACATAAGCACAAACAGACCAAGTGATAGAGGAAAAGGCATAACGTTAAAGAGTGGGGAAAGGAAGGTGCGATAGGGAGAGTGAGCACATTGAGTCTAGGCACATGAGACAAGGACAATTCTCCAGACTGATATTAGCTTCCTGGCCAGAATGAAATGGAAGACGACGACGAGTCGAGGCGATAGAAAGGAAAGTATAAAGACAGAGAAAATAGAGCAGAGTAGAATAGAGTGCGTGTGTGTAGGAGGAGGAGGAGGAGAGAAAAGTACAAGATTCCAAGATTCTCTCTACTGGTTTCGGTATTTTAAGGCATAATGTCCCAACAGTACTCCCTTGTTGACCATTAGTCCTCGCCTTGCTCCTGTTCGTGAATCCTCCTGTTCGTTCCGTTGGTCCACAAAATATTGTTCAAATTTTCTCTCTTCATATCCCTCTTTCTCCCTCCTTTCTCCTCCCCAGCCTGCCGAGTCAGCTCATGAAAGTTCCTGTATGGATTTTGTTATTTCATGAACGAATTATACACACACATACATAGAAAACGAGAGAAAGAGAGAAACGACTTTGTATTGTCTCGACAGTTTTTTTTTGTACCCGAAAAAATGTTATATGACAACAAGAATGACAGTCCAGGGAAAGTATTGTGAACGTTAAAGGCCCCTTTCATGTGTGTACTTTCACTGTTTTCTCCCTTTCTCATTTTATGCATGCTCTGTTCAAGTTCGTGGGAGTTGGGATGCTTTGAAAGTAATATTTTTAATATGTATTTTAGGAGGGGAAGATTAAGGGGAGCGTAGGAGACGAGAGTATAAAATTTATTTTATTTACCCCACAAAAATAACGATATTATATTACTATAAAGTATGTCTACTAGGGGAATAGAAGAATAGGGGATGGAATCAGTGTAAAAATATTATATATTTTTTTTGAGAGGGAGAAAGTTGATAGGAGTAAAGGGAAAAAGAGAGAAAGACTTGAGTTGCACTTGTCAAAGTGGAGACTAAAAACTTCTGATGGTGGTTTCAGCAGGGCAAATGGTTCTCTTTTCTTTCTCCCTCCTCCTTTCCCCCTCACGTCTAGTCAACTACGATAAACTAGGGTTATATTATCTTGGTCAGCTTAATATCATACATGGTGCGTACATGCCTACTCCTAGTGTACTACTCAAGTTTATATTCTGGCTACTACTGAATTTGAAGAGTTGTTGTTAGGGCCTAACCGCAAATTTTTCTCGAATTGAGTTGAGTTGACTGGAGTTTCCTCTATTATTGACTCCCCCAGTCTAAAAAATCTTTCTCCCTCCGCTTTCTCTTCTCTCTCTCTCTCTCTCTTTGGCTCTCTCCGATATTTGATAATATTTAGAAAGGACTTTTATAGGTTAAGAAGTGACATTTTTTTATTCCTCGATAGTATAGGTTTAGGTTAGTTATTGAAGATAGCCCCTTGTAAAAAAGAATATAACTTAACTAGGGTTGCGAGAACATGGTCCGAATTTTATGAGGACTGTCCACTTTTTTAAAAGAACTTTATACTCAGTGCTACTGACACACAGTCTGTGTGACACAGAGGAAGAGAAGGAGGCTGATCTGACCACCCACCGTCCACAGTTTATCTGTACAGAGATTGCATATTTATTTTGCTGTAAATACAATTTGTGGGATGGAAATGAGATTAGTTTGACTGTATGTCGTTTGATGTGGTTTATTATCAGAGTAGATAGCACTGGCAAAGGACAGACAAAATTTGCAAGTAACGTACATGTTGTATTTATTTTTAAAAAAATTCCCTAAATAGTTTTTACATGGAAAATATGTTTTAAATTCAAATAACTACCAAATTATTTCAAATAATATTTTTACATTTTATTGTCCAACTAAAAATTGACAGAATTCTTTTCTGTTGACAACCCTAAAGACTGACCAGTAGAGAGAGAGAAAGAAAATAGAGAATACATAGACACGCAGCAGTGCGAGGACCAAAGAGAGCTGAGTTCCTGCAATTCTCACATTCGACAATTCATCGAAGCATTTCCTTTCACTTGTACTATGGTTCTGTTATGTACATGTGTGTGTGTGTGTGTGCTTCCAAGTTTTTCCTAGACGAGTCTGAATTCGATGCTCTTTGATTATTCTCTTCCGGCTGACTAGAGGCTTTCAAAAGATTCCAAGCGACTCCAAAGTGACATTCGTTCCTTCACTCACTCTCTCCTTCCCTCTTCCCTCCTTTTCTCTTTTTTGGCTCACACACACACACATAAAAAACATGGCATTCCTTATACACCCTTCTGTTCGGAGGCGCTATAATAACATCCCCAAATTCTATATACAGCACTACAAATCTATTCTCCTAGATTACATTATATTTTTATAAGGATTTACTCTACACACAACTCTCTCTCTCTCTCTGCTCTGTGTGTGTCTCTGTGTGCTTCCTTCTCTCTCTCTTCTGAGTTCAGGAAGTAAAAGGAACGTCTTATTTATGAGAGGAGCTTATGTGTGGTGAAGGGAGTGGGGGGGTTTCACTGTTCCTTCGCATTTGTATTGGTGAAGTCAGAGTCTTGATGAAGCAATGGCAAATAGGGTTTTCATGGAAAGAGCAGCAAAAACAGCCATTGACATTACATTCCCAACTCAATCTCACTTCCTCTTATCTCTCCCTTCCTCTTCACATTTGTACATTTTGACCCAAAGATTCCTCTCCTCCTTTTCTCTCTCTAAAATGTAGACTCGAAAGAAAAATTCCGTAGAAAGAGAGAAAGTCAAAATGTCATTTGGATGAGTAAAAACTCAAGTGTATGTGAGAGGGGGGTCCTTCACAAGTAACTTTTTGGATAATAAAAATAAAATAAATTTAAATCTGAATACTACATTCTGTATTCATGCTGTGATGAATTCACAAACTAAATAAATCTCAAATGCTAGTCATCTACATTACTAGATCATAGGACGAGAATATTACATAAATTTGTATTTGTATTTGTCAATTATTTATATAGCCAGTTATTTTTAAATATTGTAAACTTGTTAAAGTGGGTATCTTAATTTATTCTAAAAACTACTCCACAAAATAATTGTGAATGTATGTTCAAATATACTTGTGAATCGGATCTTCCTTTTCAATTCTAAAGTATAATTCTGCAGTAGGGTACAACATCAATGTCCCGCACAAAGTTCTCGGGGACAGTACAATGGTGAAAGTAGAGCAAGGTTTATATTACATTAGTTCCATCCAGATTTGCTTTTAAATGAGCCTGAGATTAGACGCGATTTATTGAAATGGTCGGGGATGACAGCAATCAGACTCACCCACCCACGCACCCACAGAACAAAATTCACTAGATTTACTTCTCGCCTCTGATGAGAAAAGAAAACAGTTTTAAAGGCACTAAGTTGGTTTGGGTGTCCCTCACAGAGAGGACTTTCACTCCACTTTCACTCTCCTGACAGAAAGAGTACAAACTAAGGCAAAACAATATGAAAGTTGTTATGCGGTTATTTCTATTAGACAATTTGTCTTGACGAGAGAGAGAGAGAGAGAGAGAGAGAAGAGATTTGGAAACTAAAATGGTCATAGTCATGTGGAGAAGAGAGAGAGAGAGAGTTTTGGCTCTCTTTGCAATTGTATCTAACGGTGTAATAAATTGAGCGTAAAGTGTAAGTGGGAATGTGGCTCTCTCTCCTCTCTGTTCAATAACCATAAAGTGGGTGATAATCAAGGCGGATTTGATGAAAGATTTCTCTCTCTCTCTCTATCTCTTTTGATTAGTAGCTCCGTCGTATAGGCCACAGGAGGAGTTTTTTTTAGTTTGGAGAATGTTACCTTTACGATTACGAGGTAAGCTGAGCCGTGATCATGGGAAGAGAGATAGAGAAAGAAAGTATAGAAAGAGAGAGTTTGGTTTCTCTCGCTTTCACTCTATACTTTTCCTATGGATACAGCATATCATGAAAAACCTCAATCCAAATGCCTGTCATTACACACAGTTCACAGTTTGCTACGTGTGTACATACACATACGTGTGTGTGTGGATATTATAGGAAGTGGGTGTGTGCGAGTTCTTTCCAACCAAGATAAGACGAAGCTTTACTTTTACTCCTACTTTTCTTCCACATCCAAGTCCCTTGCTCCCATCCCTCTCTCTCTCGTCTTCGTTCGTTTTTGCAATTTTTTTGCAAACCGCCGTGGGCTGAAAACAAATTGAGTTCATTTTGTAAATCAAAATTTCAGCGTCTCATCCTTCTTCTCCACCACACCACAACTACATACACCACCATATGTACACAAGCATACATGTATACTTTACAGACATTGGATTAAGAGGAGTGGAAAATTCATTTATCTTTATAACGAAAGATATTACAAATTAAAATGTTGTAATTAATTAGGGTTCGATAAAACTAATAGATATTTTTTGAAGTGCACTCTTTCGATCCGGATTTTCGATGGTAAAATGTAATTTGAGGTAGGGTGAAGTGGGGGGATTTTATGGTGAAAGACAAAATTTTTTGAACGAAGGGACAAAGAACAAATGAACCGTAGTTGCAATTGCACGAGGGGGAGTGAATCCTTTATGAAAAGGAATAAATGTAAAGAATGTGTGTGTGTGTGTGTGTGTGGAGAGAGTTGAATATGTGGAGAGTTGGAGAGAGGGTTGAATGTGGAGGCGTGGGAGATGATAACGATGGGGGATGATGGTGGTGGTGGCGGTGAGGACAGGAAAAATGGGGATTTTTTTATGATGATAGCAATGAAACATGGCCATTATGAATGCCATATCTGAGGACGAGTTACTCCAGAAAACTCCCGTGCCTCTTTTCTACTCCTGCTACCGCCAGTTTTGCCAGTGTGCACTGAATTTGTCTGTGTGTGTGTATTCGTACGAGAGAACGATGTTGACGTTGTGTCTGTTTGGGGTTTACTTGCAGGTGCTGGAGAGACATCGGACGTTCTCCCAGGAATTGCCAGCTCATTTCAGCAAGAAAATGGGAAAATTGAACGACCCTATTTCGACATTGTGGGCTCCCGGAATGTCACCTCTGTGGTGGGCCAAACGGCCACACTCAAATGTCGGGTGAAGCATCTCGGTGACAGAACGGTAGGTGCAACTACTCTATACGTATATATACTATATAATTTTTTCTTTCTACTTTTAGTTTTACCTCAGACAAAAAATTTTCTTCATCACAAAGTCTGTCTCATGCATTACACACTGGGCCAGAAAAAAAGGAATCATACAGTCCAGTATAAGGAGAAAGCAGAGAAAGTAAAGGAAATTGTACATGCAACCCTAGTGTATTTTTTCTAGTGGTGCGGTGTGGATGGAAAGAAACACAAGACAGGTAGTGTCCACATGAAAAAATAAGAAAAAAGGTGAGATGACCAGGATGCATCAGAGGAGCATTTATTTTTTATTGTGCCGGTGGTAGAAAAAGACGATATTAAGTAATTTCCTTAGAAGGAAATTGGTCAGTTTTGGTCAGATTTGAGGTAAAGGAAGCTCGTTAAATTTTATTAATATACTTTTGGCCCTTCTTGCACTAGTCCTTTCTTTCCCTCTTTCCCTGTTTTTTCATTAGTCATTTACTGGACAATCCACACAATTTTCTGTGACATCGCGTCGTGTCGCAACTCGTCCGTTCCCGTTTTTACCTCCTGAGATTAAAAGTGAAGGTAACTTGGAACTCCCAATGCCATGCTAGTATAAGGAATGCACACAGTGAAAGAAGGTCCTAACTCCCATGACTACTAATGCTGCCCATTTCCCTCCCCGTAAAATAGATTAATTTAACTCGCAATAGCCACACCAGGAGCACATCATCAAAAATGACCAGCCCTTTCCAAATACGTACACTCTATTATGCCATGTGTGTTTCTCTATCACCCTGACACAGAGTAGAGAGGAGGAGGAAGAGAGAAATTTAAGCAAAATGAAGGACTCAAAGATTAGCCTGTGTTGTGTATGTACATAGGATTAAACATTTTCACTGAAGTGGAAAAGAGTCACTCACTACATATGTACATGTATATGTTACTGGCTATTTGTTTGGAGAACGTGCTAGGGAAAATCATATGACTTTTTATACTGGGAAAAGCCACTCGTGCTTTTTTCCTCTCCTCTCCTCCATTATCCTCCCAACCGGATGACCAATTAGAACAATAGTCCATAATTTCCAAAAGGGTTGATTGTGTCCAAGTTGTGCGTTTCCGGAGTAATTTCTTTCACCCTTTCCTCTCCCTTCCCTCCCCTTTTGCTCATTCTCTCTCTTTCTCTTTGTGTCTCTGTGACTGGTCAAATGTTTACTTTGTAGTGGAGCAAGAGAACAAGTTTTTATTGAATATTGTGAATTTCATACAGACTTTCTCTTTTCCATCTATATTGACTACATGAAGTAGGGTGTAGTGAACATGGAACATTAGGACAAGTTTTTCACTCTTCCATAACAATCTACATAGAATTGAGAGTGGGAGTAGACTAAACTACAGAGTTATCCACTGTAGACAGTGTACAATGACTAGAGAGAGAGAGAGAGACGAGGTTACATGGCTATAGAGTGATAAAGTTGAATAATTTCGTATGATGAGCAGGCACCATTGTGGTCCATTTATTGGTGTGGCTTGCTTACAAATGACAAGTGAGAGTCAGGGGGAGACAGAGGAAAGTATCACACATACACAACTAGCATTTATATGTATACATTATAGAGTATACGGTAATGGCCTAAACAGAGAGAGAGAGAAGATCTGTAGTTTGGTGTTGGGGGAGCATTCGAAACATGCGGTGACATGTAGAAAATAAATTTATTCGAATTTCCGCTCTCTGCAAATAACAAACAAAACAAGGAGCTCGTCCTCATCCTCATCCGCCACACACACACACACAGTCAGTATGTACTGTATATATAGAGAGTCCCTGACAGTATGTAAACGACCGCCATGAGGTTAACTACCAACTGGCATCATATTATATTGTCTAGTTCAAGTCCTGCTTATTACGCACAAGGATTTATATCCATGTAATGTGTCTACTCCTGCTCTCTGTACTCTCCATCTCTCTCTCTCTATTTAGAGAGAATTTCTCTCAGAGAAATAGAGAGAAAGTAAAAGGATAAGGGGGAACCTGTGAGAGAAAGCCCTGTCTCATTCATTCATTGTATAGTACATTTTGCAGAATGTATATACACACTGCATATAAAGAGCCATGCAGAGGCCAGAGAGAGAAAGAGAGAAAAATGGAATCTTTTTCGGGGGAATAGAATTCTGGCTATGGGAAAGTGAGGGAACATGCAGGGTAAATCACGTCTAAATGCCATCTAGCACTAGCAGTTGGTCGTCCGTTTTTGTAAATGTTCTCCTCTTTTCCTTTTCTCTTTCTCTCTCTCCCTCTCTCACTCTCCTTTCTCTTTCTATTTCACTTTCTCTGGAAATGAAAATCTCACATTGTGAAATGACACTGGTAAATGAAAACACATTTTGCTGGGAGCACATTCATGATCGTGTGGTCGAACTCCCACCACTATCACCACCTTCTCCTCTTCTCTCCCCTCCTCCTCTCCTCTCTCCGCTCATCATTATATGTTCGTGTGTGTGTGTGCTAGCTTCCTCATTATAATCTCTCAACTCAAACTTACTTTAGTCTACTTTCCACCATAGTTCTCCTCCTCTTTTCCGGTTGCTTTCACTGTTTGCCTGGTTGTGTGTTTGAATGTGTGTCTGTTTTTGGATGGACGATGCTCAATGTAGAGCAACACAAACAGAAGAGAGAGTATTCTCATCATCATCATCCTTTCACACATACGCCGAGCAACAACAGCAGTATAAGTTGATGAACGTCATCCAAATATGCTTTTTGTTATATGAGGTATAATATCTACTAGAGGGAGAGAGAAAGCGAGGAAGCACGAGTGTGTAGTTTGTGTTGCTAAGAATGAATGTAATGGGCGATGTTAAATTTACACTGTCTTTTACATCCTCCCACATCAACATACACACTACACACACAAATTGAGTTTCTCTCTGCTCTCATTACTCTTCTTTGGTTTCTTTTCAGGTTAAAACGAAATTTAACACTCGTTTGACATTGATATACATTTAACAAAAATAATTAGTCGTATGTTTTTTCAGAGTTGGCCGTGAAATTCAAAATTTTAATTAGTTTCATCAGGAGAAAGTCCACTGGGTTTGAATACAGCACTCATATTTGTACACGTGTTTTAAAATAAAAAATAAATTCATTGTGAAGGACTGTATTGTCTAGAAGCAGAGGAATTCCTGTCAGTACCTCTCTATTTTAAACGTACAATTCTCGTTTTTCTTCCAACGTGTTGAAATTCTCGTAATACAACCATAGGAAGACAAAAGGAGAAAAATATTCCACGTGAAAGGAAACCAAGGCATTATGTATGAATGGTTATGGTTGTGTACAATGTGTGTGTACAACTCATAACCAAACAAATAATATGAGCGAGTGTGTGTGTGTGTTTTCCCTTGTACAAAACATGGATACCAGATATTCTACAACAAGATCTCCTCCTCCTTTCTCCAACTTTCCTCAAGTACATGATATGGAAATCATGGTTCCCTTCTTTGTTTTCCCTGTACACAAAACTAAACATATATTTCGCATTCATATGCATTGAATCCTTTTTATACATAGTAAAAATCTGGAAAGGAGAGACCCTACTACAGCCAGACCAGACTACAATGACAGACAGACGAAGGGTATACTTAAGTAGAATTCCAAAAAATGTGTAAAAACTAAGCTCTTGTATCCCAAAACCTCATGTACTCTGAAAGATCTCTCTCTCTCTCTCTCTACTATCTCGCTGAGTATCAATGGAAACCTGCTGTGGCTTTCGAATTTCTCTTCTCTGAATCCTCCTACTCTACTGCCGTCTGTTTTTGGGGCATGTAAAATGATACTACAGGTTCGGTTCCTCTTTACACAGGTACATATTGTACAATATAATACACCCTACATACGTAATACTAAAGGATGGAGAGAGAGAAATGGAAAGTTCAAGTTGTGTCCTGACATGTTTCCCTGTTCAAGAAGAAATTCTGATGAAATCAGAGCTACAAGTAAAGAGCAGATGAAAGCACAATACAATACAGTACTATATGCAAATGTGTTGAGTAATATAAATACACACACATGTACATTGTACATATATCTAGACAATTCCTCCCTCCCTCCTCCGTTGACGTCGTCCTCGTCGTTGTCGTTACACATTGGTCCACATTGGCCAGGGTGAACTCAACAGATTTAAATTTATGTGTTGTACTCCCCATATATTTATAGAAGAAGAGAAAAAGGGTGAGAGAGGAGAGAGAGAAAGAGGGAGATTGAGGGGACAGAAAAAGCCACATACTCCAACAAACATAGACAAACAGGAAGACATACATAGTTGAGCGGGGAAATTCACCATTCGGCACTCTCTGCGTGTGTGTATGTGTATTTCTGCAATATGATAGAAAGAGGAAGAGAGAAAAGGGGGAAGAGGGGGGAATGTAGAGGGGGAAAGTGTATGTATGATTGTATTAATCCAGAGAGGCGCCTCTCCAATCCATGTGCCTTTCGTTTTGCCCTGCAAGTTTATTCCATTTGACCTGTGAGAGCCCGGGGAACCCATGCAGTGAACTAAAATGAACCTCTCTATTCTTCCATAACCAGCTATTTCTATTGCTTTTCCTCCCTCTCTCGGCTATTCCTCCTGCCCAAGTTCAAATCTTCCCTGAAAGTATGTACACGTGTATGTGTGGATTTTCCTATTGTGTCCGTATACATAGTTCAAAAATACCACACACATTTATACGTCTTTATATATGGTAGTTGATGGTGGTGGTAGAATCAATAGTTATACGTGGAAATACTCCCAGAATACAATGCGATAAGATGAATCTCTCTATCCATATCCATATATATTTTCTCGTATGTAGGTGTACGGTTTGTGTGCAGACACGACACATAAACTCATGTGTGAGTGCATTACATCACACTATTTGTATGTGTAACAATTGTGTGAGCTGAAGAATCCATTGTATTGAAAATATTTATATATGTTTATATACATATATTTTTGTATGAGTATACATACATACGTATTAAGCCATTTCAACCATCTGCAACTCACGCACTCACTCATCCACACACCCACCGTACAAACAGCATATAAAGCTGTGGAGCGTATGTCTGAAGAGATTTTTTCCGGTGAGCCCCCCATGAAACTTTACCTTTTCCATTTCATGACTGGAATGTAGAGCAATATAAATTGAGAGACAGAGACATGGAGAAAGGGAGAGAGAGAAAGAAAAAAACTACTTTTCTAAATGACCACTGATTTTATTTTGTCAATCTACATACCAATATAATAGACAGCTCTTTCACTCTCTCCTCCGATCCACTCTCCTTCCCACTCTCCGTCTGTGTATATTTTGTGTGGGGCAGGGTGTGCCTGTGTGCCGTATGAATATGTAGAGAGGGACCATGTTATAATCCAGTGCATATTTACAGTCCAATGCACTTACCTTTTATCATCTTATCAACAGCAGAGTGGACTTGAGTGCTGCTGCTGTTGCTAGTGTGATGGTAGAGAGTAGAGTCGAGTCAAATCACCCGCGTTCATTTCCAACATGCCATGAGTTACTCAGGATTTCCAATTCCTTTTTTTGTACAATTTTTTATATGCGTATACATAAAAATGTATAACATTTTCTCTTGTTTCTCCACGGCAGGCTGGAGTTGGAGAATTTTTATTATATAATACTGTGTGTGGATATGAGGATGCGTGTGTTAATCCTTTTTTCGAAAATGTGTATAATTCATTCGGAAAATATCCATCAAAAATATGGCAAAGTCCTTGTCAGACGTAGTTTATAATATGAAAAGACTTAATTTCTGCACAATGAATTCATCCACATCTTTTTCCTCTTTCTCTTTCTCTCTCTCGCTTTCTCCTTTCTCTTTCTCTCCCTCAGCCAGGCTGTTCTGTGGAGCAGGAAAGGGAAAGAGGGAAGGTTGTGGGGTTACGAATGTACAAATGAAAATGGAGAGTTCAATGAGAAAATTGAAAATGAAATTTTCTATTATCCCCAGTAAAGAGCTTAGGCACGTAATCTTTTGTGTGTTTGTGTGTGGATTGTGGATATATGTATGTGAGAGAGAGAGAGGCAGGGGAGGGAAACCATTTCAACAAAAAAAGAATGTTTACCCATTTCCCTCGATCCTCCCAACTCCTGCTTTCCCTCTTTACGAAAGTCATATGTGTGGTAATGATGGGAAAAATAAAGTTACATCATCTTTATCTCTCTCTCTCCAGTCACTTCTACCATACTCTTTTGTTCTGCTCTGCGCTCCACTCTCGGATGTGGTCAAAGATGCCTGAAGATCATGATATGCCTTGTAAAATAATCAGGGAAGCAGAAAACAAGGAGCCACTATGTCCCCCTCATGCTACAATACAATGTAATGTGTGTGGGTGTACAATGTGATACTGTGGAATAACAAATGAGAATTTTAAATTGTGGAAAGAGAGAGGAAACGTTAAAAAATCGTGTACATGTGTCCTACACACGCGCGCATTTTTTCATTAAACAATGAATATGTTTAGCTGAGTGGAATTTATGTGGAAGACTGAAATGGAGAAAGTCCTCTTTTTTATTTTCATCATTCCACTTTCTTTATTGAGATTGAGAAGAAAGCAGACTAGTGTGACCGTTTGTTGTTCCTTCCTTTCACCATTAGGGGAAACTCTTCTCTCTCCATTCCTTGCTTTGTTTGTGTGTGTCAAGGATGTAGGGTTTGTGATAAATCATCATAAAAATTTGGAATTTCTCATGAGACAACACACACGACTATACTGAGAGGGAAAAAATATTTTTATAAATGGAAACCATTTCACACGAGACATTTGACGGGCTAGATGTGTGTAGACATATAATTGTAGTGGTAGGGAGGATGCAGCTTATAAAAGTGTTAATGGAAGGAATTGACATGGATTATCTTGGTACAATTTTAGTTCATAATTTTACCTATTTTTTTGTATACCATATTATATAATACTGTCTTCAAAAACCCTTACTCAAGAGAAGAGAAAAAGAGAAAGAGAAAAGCAACTTTCTCTGTCCCTTATTCTATTTTTTTTCTTGGCAAATGACACGGGGAGTTTTGTCCCAAATCCCGAAAGGATGAAGACATATCACTCTCGTCTTTTCATGACCACGACATCCCTGTCTCAGGCTAACTTTTTTCTTCCCTCCTCCTCCATAGAAATATCATTTGGAAAATAGATAGATATGAGGGGGAGGGCAATGGCAATGCGAGTAATGTGATGCTTGTGGCAGTCCTCCGACTCACTCTCTTTTCTAGGATTGTGCGTTGAGTAGAAAAAAAACGATCTCTCCATTTGTACAATCATCTTGATAGGCATTACGGACGGGAATCCTCCCTCTCCACTCCTCCTCCCAAATTGCAACTAAGATCAACAAATAATTTCAATAAAATTGTAATCTTCCAAAGTGACGTCCCCTGCTCAATTCCTTTCTCCTCCTCCGTCTCCTCCCAGTGAGTACATTCTTTTATAATACGTCTACGTCCATTTTTATCGTCATAGAGTTGGGTCTTCAATACAAAACTATGCAGGATTGCTAGGGTAATTTTATCTAGACCTTTGTTTAGCACTATAGAAAAGTGACATATTGCTGCCAGTAAGAACTTTCTTTTTAAAAAAATAAACAGTCATTTTTGAAGTCTATTTTTTATAACACGTTTTTAGAAAAACAATTGGAAAAATATTCAGACACTTAAATTTCTTTAAAAATTCAATCTGAAAATATCTGAATTGCAAAATTTGTTCTCGAAACTCTAAAGTGTTTCTTTTAAGAATGAACTTTCTCCACAAAAATGTCTTACTATTTCCTGAAAAAACTGAATATTTTTGATTGACTTTAAAAAATTGTCAGATTAATCTTACTTAAGAAAGACTCGTGGATCCTAGTACAAAAATGTAAAGATGAGAAAGTATTTACTTTCCATAAATTCAAAGTTAGACATTTACTTTCTTTTGAGCCCCCTCGTCCTCCCCTAGCCACCAGCCTTCACCCACCCACCCACATCCACACACACACATGTGTGTGTATATTCACATTTTAGAAAGGTTTGGAAGAAAAGTATGGCGGAAGCGATTCCATGACGTCTTTAAGTCATCAAAGCTGACATAGGGAAGGAAGAAAGTAGAGAGTATAGAAAAAAAGGAGAAAGAATGGAATAGAATTTCTTTTTTTCTCTTCCTGCTTGCTCAGACCCCACCGAAACAAACCACCAGGACCAGGACGAGAAAGTAGAGAAGGAGAAGGAGAACGACGACGACGAGCCAGCCGGTTGATGGAGAAATGGAAATCTTGTCTACTTTTTCACACAGGCCAAGCTAAATCCCACAAGTCCGCTGCATGAATAAGATTGAAAACTGAGCCCTTGCAACTCTATCACTGTCTCCCTTGCTCTTCCCCATCATCATCTTGACAATTCACATGCATAAAATCCAAGAGATATATTATTCCTCCCGTCCCCTCCTCCCACCTCCTCCTCCCCTTTTTTTTCACAGAATTACCACCGCTTGATGCTACTTTTGATTTCTCTTTTTTCTCCTAGTCAAATGTAAAATGTGCCAGCTTTAAAGAAAATGGCCACCTTTATAACATGTGCCTTTCTTTTGTCACAAAGTTTTTACCCAAATTTTTCCCCCTCTCCCCCCACCGCTTCTCTTCTCTGTGAAATGTAACTGCAATCCATCTCCAACGTTCTCCTTCTCAGGATGTACATGTTGATGTCAAAAATTGTATTACTTTCCATCCACATTCAGAATCGTCATGAGCGCTAAATTAGTTTTATAAATATATATGTATACCAGTCAAGTATGTTAAAGAAATCTTGACAGCTTCTTAAGCACTTCTCCCATCTTCTCCGAGGTCTCACCTCAATATTTCCTCAAATGTGTGTGTGTGTGCGTGTGTGTGAATGTAGATGTAGAGTACAGGATGATTGTGAAGAGGAGGAGGAAAAATGTGGGAAGAGCTATTCATTTTTCCCTTTGGAAAATCTAAGCTGTGAAAATTCCCAGGAGGGAAAGTACAAAAAAGTAGTGGAAAGTGAAAGTGGGGGAGAAAGCGAGTGTGTGTGTGTGTGTGTGTGTGTATGGGTGTGGGAGAGTATCTTTGAAATCATTTCATTCTTCAGTTGGGCTCAATCGTTATTATAGTTGAATCTCCTTCATTATTTTATCCATTCGTTTTTCATTTGCCTGCATACTTATATGGAGGCTTCTGTAGTATGTGTACGTTATACATATATGTAGCTATGAACTCAGCAGCCGCCGCCACAGACTCTTTTTCTTATCTCTCTCCCTCACTTTCCCCATCTCTTCCCCCGCTCCACATTAGAACGAGAAAGGAGGAGGAGATGTGGAGGAGGGAGAGCGGAGAGATCGATGTGTAGACGGTGTGCCTATCATTACTCGTCTCATTTCATTATTACCCTTTCATCCACTCATCCATTTGAGTCGACTTGAACAAATTTGGTCGTAGGCTTGAAGCCGACATTAATGACACCGCCACCATCCCACCATCCATGTCTATTGAGACGACACTGGAGAGAGAAACTGTACCCAGTCGCCTCAGTGTCTCAATGTGTGTGTGTGTACCTTTGACTACTCCTTTCCGAACACCCACAAGAAACTATTCGACTGAAGCTTACTTTCTGATCTTACGTATTAATGGATCACATTCCACCACCCCCATCAAATGTAGATTGAATTGAATAAGGAGGGAAAAATTGTCAGCTCTCAACCTCATTCTCTCAACTGCTTGGCGGTCATGTGGAAATATTTTCAAATTATTTAAAGATTTTTTTACAAAATTCGAAACAATATATTTTCAGAAAATTGGCAATGTATTCCAAAATTGTTCACAATCATAGAGTTAAAATTTAAGTAAAAATTGAAAGCAAATCCAGTTATAATCGTATTAAATAATCCTTTCCTCACGAATAGTCAACTAATTAAAGAAATAGATCCATTTTTTTAAATTAAATTTTGAGAGAATTAAATTAGACTGTGGAAATGTGTAGGGATGAGTAAAATTAGTTGTAACTTTTTTTTTGAAAAAGTAATAAAACTTTGAGATTTATATATAAGGAGGAAAGGTGTCATACCATTATGTATCAAATTGGATAAAAAGATCCGAGTAATACGTGTGTGCAAGTAAGTTGGGAAGAAATGTTGGGAGAAAAAGAGAGAGAGAAACTTATTACTAGTTTCCGTCCAGCTTTGATTTGGTGGACGTGTGAATAAGAGCACGTTGGATGGGGAAAGCGTAAGTGAGCTGGGGACGAGCGAGAGAGAGAGAGGGAGGGAAGGTAAAAAGAGTAGGGGAATTGGTAAGAAAAAGTCAGTTGGTTGGGACTCGTGGTAGACAGAAAGTCTCCAAAGAATTCATAAAGCTTTCAACCCAAGCGGATAAAATCCAGAGAGAACAATTCTGGAAAACGAGGGCTGATTTGCAGCATCTTGCCCTGCATCGTGGACTATAAACTAGATGGAGAGAAGGAAAAGGTCATCAGTTCCGACGACTCGTTCCGAAAGTCCTCTCTTTCTCTCTCTCTCCCTCCCTCTCTCTTCTTTTTTCCTCTCTCGTTCTCGTTCTCTTCCTACCTTTTCTCACACGTCTAATATTTTCTCTACAGTTTGAGCAAATGAAATGAGAGTCATTGAGTTGAAGAAGAACTCTCAACTCGATTCACGGGAACGAGGGAAAAGACGGAGGAACACACACACACGCCTAGACATATATACAGGCTGGTGGAACTCTATACATTTTCCCTTCTCACAAGCCTCTACATGTATGTGTAGACCAGGTAGCAACCAGCACACATACACACACACAAGCGAACACATATAAACGACTTTTTCAAAATACTTTTTACAACAGAACCCACTCTTCAGCACCACCGCCACCATCATCCCAGCACACACACACACATACATATAATATCCAGTCAGTCCTAGTGCAGGTAGTCGAAAGTAAAAGTGAGAAAGTAAGAGAAAGAAATGACGGCGATTTGACAAAGTAATGCCATTACAGCTCGGTCTCACTCACATCATGTCTCTCTCTCTCCTCTTTTTCCTTTCTCCAACTTTCCTTTGGGGCCTCAGTAAAAATAGAATACTGGAGCGCTCAGGACGGATGTCTCTTACACTAAACATTCTAGATTTAACTTTATCATTTCAATCAAATAAATTTGGGCAATCGTAATGGATGTTCTATTCATAGGGAAAATCAAACCTTTCGACGTGACCAAAATTTGATTTGATTCCCACCTTTCACTCTTATTTATATTCACACAATCAGGCTAAGATTTTACCCAAATCTGAATGTGGGTGGACAATTTTGATCCTGTGTACAAAGACGACCGGCATCTAAGAAAATGCAATGGAGCCTGCATACAGTGTCTTTTCTTGGAAAGATGCAGTCTGCAACTTTCCTTTGAAGAGTGGTAGAAGGGAAAAGGAAAGTGTCATCGTGGAGATGTTGTAATGTGTGAAGCTGGGGATATGTGTGGGAAAAAGTTTGCGAAAAATGTGGAAGCTGGAAAAAGTCCATGGGTGGTGGCTTTCCTCCTTCTTCCCATCCTTTCCTGTCAGCACATCCAACGTTTTTTATTCCAAAGAACAAAAGATCCCACTGTACCCTTCACTTTTTGACACCTTCCATTTTTACACTTCTTCACTTTAAAAAGCCTCTGACTTGGCTTCCGTCAGGAATGTTCTCACAGTGCGTGTGTCTAAAGTCAGGAGAAAGGCGTAGACACCTATATTCAGTTCAAAGGTAGCCGTCAGGGCAGTACAACGGTGGGGCAGCTTTCATCCAGTCTCCCAAAATATTTTATGAAAATTTTCACTTCTAAAGTGAAAACGCTTAACACCGCTAAGTGAAAGTATTTTCTTCAACAAATAATTTTAAAAATAAAATGATTTCGGACAAATGAGCAGCAAAGTAGATGATTTGGAACATTGCAACCTGTAAGCGAATCAATTTTTGGGTGCCGTCAATATTTATGTAAATGAAAGTGAATGAGTGTGATCATTAAATTATGAGAGTGGAAAATCGGAAGAATGATTTTAGCATGGTGTCAATAAAATAAAGTTGAAAATACAGTTAGATGCCGGAATGTTAAAAAATTGTTAATCTAACCTCCTGTTTCCTTCTGCTACAGTTACAATGATGTAAATTATGTGGAGACTCTCCTTGAGCTTAATTTATTAATGGAGGAAACAGTTTTGATGGTTCCCAGTGTAGATTTTTGTATAAAGTTGACGGCTGAGAAGAGAGAGAGAGTTGGGCGAGGGAGGAGGAGGATTGTAAATCATGAGGGGTAAAACATGTTTAACTATAAGTTTCTCCTTAAAGCACTTAACGTAGCAAGACATGGACTTAAAATGTAGTTTTTATTGGATAGAAATCAAGAAAGATTTAGTGTGTAATAAATTACTACTTTGTCGTCATCATTGTAGGTTTCCCCTCAGCTTCTCTTTTTTCCCCTCCTCGCAAAAAGGAGGCAAAGTGTGAAAGTCGACACACGAGAATAAAGGAAAGTGAAAGCGAGAGAGAAAGAGAAGGGGGGAGAGAGACTCTTATGTTGCTGAGTGAATGTGAGAATGTGTATGAAAGAGTGTGTGTTGAGAGGATGAAGAGGGGAGAGAGAGAGAGAGATGGAAAAAAAGAGTAAAGTCTCGACGTTCTTATTTGAAGAAAAGTATGATTAAAGAACAGCAATTTTTTGTCATCCTTCCTTCACCGTTCAACTTTTTTTCCTCTTTCTCCCCTCTTCCTCGACTTTCTCTCAAACTTCCTCAGAACCACTCTCTCCCTCTCTCTCTCTCTCTCTTCGTTGAGGAGGGACGCCTCTGTGTTTCTACTACTTGTGCATAGTGTAACTCTTTTCTTTCTCTGTCTACACTAGACTATTACAAATAGTTATGAGTAGGACTTTCTTCTTTGGTTTTTGGTATAAGTAGACTAGTGCGGCTACTATTAATACTACTACGAGTAGTGGTGGTAGTACACGGGTCATTTCTTGGCATCATTTTTTGGCACTTAATCCTCCCCTTCATCGAAACCATAAGTCTAATATAAATGCATGACTCTTCAGCCTCACTGTATTAACCCAACAACGTATTATATATTGGGTCACGTATTCCTCCCCTTACCTCTCCACCCTCCCCTACCTCCCCTCCTTTCTCTTTTCTTTTAGAAGAAGAAAAAAAATCTCTGACTTCATGTTACGTGCTAAACTTGCATATGTACCCCCCCTACATTTATATTTGCACAAAGTACATACACAAAAAGATAGACCTTTTGTCAAGGAGTTATACCATTTATTACTGTATACGTAAATAAGGTATAGTCCTGATATAAAATATATCAAAGCAAAGCTACAGGCAGCCAACTTTTCCTGTGTGTGTGAGTGTGAGTGTGTGTGTGAGCATGTCTTTGTGTGTGAGTTATAGGTTGATGGAGATGTGCATGGAGATACGTTCGAAATCCATGGTAATTTTCTCAGCACATTCCCTTCCCTTCGAAAGATAGATAAGCCCCAAGCACACGTTTCCTGTCTCTCCCTCGACAAGCACACAAACACACAGGGAGGGAGGGAGCACAAAGGCAAGAGTAACAGTAGAGGCGAAAGAGGGGCATACACACAAGTAAAATAAATGTCTACAAGTCTACATTGTATATTTCTCTCACTTACCAACTGGCACTCTGTCTGTCCTATTACCCACCTACTGTAGTCTCTCTTTGTTCATTGTTTTACATGCAAACCATCCAGTGGTCCCAAATGAATGGGAAATGAAAACGCATGTGGTTTTGTGGTTAACTTTGTCACAGGGGGAAAGAAAGTGAGAGTCAGAGAGAAAGGGAGAGAGGGAGAGGGGAAAGGAAAAGGGGGGATGGGGAGAAGTCAAGTCTCAACAAACAAATGGAATGACATGACAGCTCTCTTATTTTTCCCCCAACTTGTCAAAGGTGGACTGCCATGTTGTTCGGTATTTAACCAAATGTACAAATGTGTATATAGTAACCATTTAGCTTTCAAATTCAATTTATCTGATATTCATTCTGTCTATTAATAACAATGGAAATCATTATTCTCTTCTTTTCCTTCCCTCAATTCCGAAACTCAAGTGAATTGAAAAAATTGACTGAATTTTTTACAATGTAATTGATTGGTATGAAAAATTATGTCTCAATTTCCATTCATGTGGAGTGTACAAGAATTTACCTTAGAGGGGGAAATTTCTTTTCCGCCACAATTGTTCCTTCATCAAAATCGTCCTACTCTCATTACAAAGAAATTTGACTGGCATTTCATGCAGAGTCTAGCCCGACTTTTCGTACGAATATACTTATAGCTACAATTGCTACACTCTGGTTAATGTATTAAATTGAAACGCCATATCTATTTATGTGTCTATCCAGGTCGTATAATACAATTTACAATAGACAGACCTTTTGGCTAGGAACAAGGAAGGTCCAAGGTAAAAGTCGAAATTAAGAGCAGAGGAAAAGCAATCAATTTTTCTCCTGAGAATTTCCTCTATACTACGAGAGGAGAAAGGGGGGAGAAGAGTGAAAGACGAAGGGAGGGAAACTTTTTCAAGGCAAGTTGGAGGCTAATTAGTTGAGCTGTAATTTTAAGCTTTTTCCTAAGGTGACTCACACCTCACCATGGCAGCTCTCTCTCTCTCTTTCTCTCGTGCCTCTACAGACAAGACATTGGATTGCATTGGTTGCCCGTGTATGGGTTTCCAACCAGACAACGAGAGAAAGGGGAAAGGAGGAAGAAAGAAGGAGGAGGGAAGCATAAGATGTACTTATAAAAGTAGTTTAGATAAATACCTAGAGGGTTAGAAGATAGGATAGCAGGGAGCAGAGGGTACATGAGATGAGGAGAAGGAACAGAAGAAGGAGAGAGAGAGGAAGCGAGAGAGACGAGATCTCGGGATTAAATGAAAGTTTATCGGCGATTGTTGTATCCTATGGTGGGAAACCAAACTTTGTGGTCTCTTAAACTCTTGATGCAGCCAAGAGTAAGGGAGAGAGGAGGGAGGAGGGAGGGAGGCGGAGATGAGGACGAGAGGAAGAGAGTGAGAGAGAAGGGGCAGAGGAAGAGACTCATCGAATTTAGTGTAGAGAAATGAAGTAGCCATAGTCATAGTTAGCTATCATACGGACAGAGAGATCCCAGAGAGAGAAAGTTTGAGAGAAAGCTGCAACAACTTACCTCTCAAACCCATCCCATCTCTCCCATCTCCTGGTCCTCCTCTTCCTCCATGTTATGAAAACTCGGGTGTGTATCTGCGTATGTACTATGTATGTGTGTGTGTGGGTGTTGGAAAGAGGTAGAGGCTATACTTGTACACAGAAACTGTACAATATAGAAAAGTGAAAGCTCATAGTTAGTAGTAAAGGACTGTTGGGAATGGGGGAATGAGGCTGGAAAAAGGAAGACTTGAAACCTTTCTTGCGTAGAAAGATAGGAAACTTTCTTTGCAAATTAACTACTGCTTCTCGTAAATAAAGCCAAGGGACGCTAGGAGGACGCATTTTAGTGAGGAAAACGACGCAAGTGTTGCCTTGAATCTTGTTAAATTATGAACATGTACGGTATAAAATAAAGCATCAACCAGCAAAAAAAAGTCTGCTGTTCTTCTTCCATCTTCAAGAGATCCCCAATACTACATGTATATCCATGTATATATATATACAATAAAGACATTTTACATGGAAGTACGCACCCAGGAAAGAGGAGGAGGAGGAGAGAGAGAAAAAGTTGCAAATGTTTTTTTTCATTCCAACCACAATTCTAACTGTGACGGCTATGAGCACAATTATTATTGCCTGTACACTATAAAGGAAGGAGTTGTGTGTGTGGGGGTGGTACACATGTTAAGGCCTGTGTAGAATATTGTGTACTAAAGGCGCCAGCAGCACATTCCGAGCATTTTTATTGGAGGAAGCTATCACCACATTTAACTATCTTCCACATTACAGAGTTACTTTCTTCACACACACACACGCACGCACCCTGTCACACATCCCACGCATACACATATACAGAATGAGGAAAGAGGAAGCGAAAGAAAACACAAAACTAGAAAAAGATTTTTAAAAGATGACTTTATAATTACGACTCTGTTGACCCAAAAGCTGGAAGGAAGGGAAAGAAGAGGAGAAAAAGGAGCGTGGAGACTTGCAAATTTTGCAAAAAACCAACAAATGAAAAGATTTTTCATTTTTCAGAGGGCAGAGGACGCATACACAAAAACAAAACAACACAAACATAACTACTGAGACTCCATGCTGTTTTGAACCCCCCTCCTCCCTCCCCACATCTTCTCATAGTTTATTAAAGAGACTTTGTGAGAGTGTGTGTGTTTGTAATAGCTACTTACTTTATGTACATTCCTATTGTCTTCTCTTTTCACCCTACCAAACACAAGCTAAGCTTTGTTTGTTCTCAAAGATTTCCTTATAAGTCCTCTTGTTTCCCTCCTCCTCCATCTATGTATATCTACAGTAGTAGTAGCAGTGGTGGTGGTAGACGTGTGTTTCTTGGAGCCTTTCTAAATTTTTTTTCAACTGACTGACTCGATGCTACAAGATAACGAAAGGAAGGAATCAAGAGAAAGAGAGAGACTGGCACGCCACATCGGCTTATTTACTGTTATTTTCATATTCTTTCTCTTTACCTCACCTTCTTGCATTTTCCCCCTTTCTTCTCCTGCTCCTCGTAGCTTTACTTTTTTTTACTTTGTTTTGTATCCTTACACTTCGTACCCTTTGCTAACTATAGTATTGCGTGCTTGAATTTTACTTTCCGCCTCCACGTCAATCAATGCTTTCGAGATATACAGATACACATATTGTGGATTTTTCTTTCTCTTTTAACTGTAACTCTTTTTCTCAGTTCCTCTCTATCTCCACTTGTGTGCCCACCTTGGATTGAGTACAAACTTTTTTATCTGGTTTATATTTTTACTCTTTCTCTCTCTCTCTCTCTCTTTCTCCTCCACCCAAACCGTATCATTAGTTATTAGGTTTATTAATACAGAAACTCCTCCTCCTTCCATTATACACACTCATTTTTTTGCTACACTGTCCAGAGTTCATGGGAATGGGAATGGAAGGTGATCGTAGATATTGTTCAACTAATGATTTTATTAAATGGAGAAGACTTGCCCAAGGGTAATTGTGCAAGTTGTAACAAATCGTCTAAATTTATAATTGTCCTCATTTCCTGCCCTAATTCCTTCACCCTTTCATTACTTGTGTTGTACAAGGTATATATATCTTTGTACAACATTTCTTTGTACTGATCGCCTGATCTGAAAAGCAAAAAAGTCGGATCAAATTGACACAGGTACGTGTAGGAATTCAAAACTGTTCAGGAATTTATTATGAAATCAAAATTAATTTGGCGTACTAATTCTACTTCCACACCACAAAATTATGTAATAAATCGTACCACGTGGAATCGGGAAGGTTAAAAATTACATAATACATTGCATAATACATTTGAACAACGGAAACGAATACAATTCGGAATTCTGGACTATGAGAACAATAGTAGAAAAGGTAAAGAATTGAATCAAATTTTAGGAAAACTTTCTTTCCTCTCTCCACTTTCTCTATTTTCACATTCAACTCGTGTACAATGCAGAATGTAGAAATGGAAGATTTAGCACGCATAGTTGAATTTTGAGGACAATCCAACAAAAAAAAGTTTAAAAGTTTATTCCTCCATTAACATTATACAATGACAATGCACAATGTTAAAGTAAACAGTACAAATTGAATACAAAAAAAAGTTTACTTCTGCATAAAATGTAGTCCACATTTTTCCCCCTCTGCCTTTCACTCTTCCTTGGCAAATGCATTTTATTTTGGAGGCGGACGGATGCAAAGAGGATATTTTATTATTCTTATTATTTAAAGAGTAAACTATGTGTGTATGTGTGTGTGTGTGTGATCATTTGTGAAATGGAAAGTAAATTTTTTACGAAAAATACGTATATCACAGTTTCATCCCAAAACCAAAGTATAAACAGATTCTATTGTAGTTTGGGTGGACTGGAGCGAGAGAGGAGGAGTGAGTTCTCAGTCAAAGCACAACAGCAAACAAAATACAGGACAAAAGAATTTTTAACGGTTCACATGACTCCATGTAGATACATACTTTTACATACAACGTACAGTCACTCCATGTTTGAAAATGTCCAGTACTGGCACAGTTTTGTCAAACACACTGGCACAAGGTTGGACTGATTAATAATTCCAGGATAGTGGAGGAGACTTGGACCTTGTTCTAAAATTAACATGAGTCAACGTGTGTGTGTGAGTGTGTGTGTGTGGAAGTGAGAGGTATGTGTTGGATTTGCTGGAGGGGAGGAAACGATTGCGTAACCTTGCCTAATGATTTGGTACATCAAAGAAGTTGAAATTTCTCCATCCGACCGACAACACAAGCAGAGCAACGTGTGCAGTCTACAGTGTTCGCAGTGAGCGGAGTAAAAGCAAAGCAAAATGTAAAGCAAGTCTGCTGAACAAGCAGGTACAGAGATACAGAGAGAGAAAGTGAAAGCAAAAGCTTTGAGCGTGGACTTTGTACTGTACCTACTGTATTACCTCTCAGTCTCTCCATTCTATTACACAGCACAAACAAAAACACCCACCCATACGTTCCAGGCTGAGAGTAGAGCGAATGAGTAAACTTATATCTATTCCCAAGTGGTGAAGATTTCCATCTTCGTTACCCTCACACTACTTACTCTTACTTTGTTCATTATTTCTAGCTCCAAGGAGTTTGACTCCTATACACGTTCCTTTTCCTCTTTCTCCGTATCTCCTATATTGTTTTAGGGTTGTCTAAGTATCTGTAGAATTTTTTTTCCATATTATGGGTTTCCTACAGTAGCTTTCTGTGTGGTGAGAGTGTGTGGGAATTTATATGAAAAAATTTAGAAATTTGTACGTACTGTGAAAGGAAGAATAGGAAGATGATAAAGGAAAGGGCTAAGTACATAAGAGAGTGTACATAGAAAATATGAGATTATAAATTTCTAGGTTTAAGGTCCCACAGCAGAATATTCAGAAAGTGAGAGTGAGCGAGTGTCTGTGTGAGTGTATGTGTGTGTGTGTGTGGAAGGAAATCAAAGAGCAAGTTAGAACTGTAACAATGTCCTCATTCTGCTTTTGTCTTCCGCACAATCTCGTCCCAGTTGTTCTTATTCCTCTTCTTGGACTACACACATGCCTACATAGTCCATAATATCATATTCCATATATTAATATGTAAAGCACACACACACGTACACTGGTACACTAGCATAGAGGGTGGAGAAAGTATAGTCATTTCTTGGAAAGTTTTGTCGCTCCTCTTATTCCCAATGTAAACTTGTCTCATAAGTTTCACTTCACTTCAAGTACTTACTTACAATAATGTGCATTCAAATTGAGTTTTCACTTTTGACTTATCTTACCAGCCTCCCAGCTTCTGCTTTCTCCCTTTTCTCTCCCTCTCTCTCGCTTTCTGTAAGAAGAGTATGTGTGTGTGTGTGGTGCTGTCTTTTCCTCTACGCTTCCGCCACTCGTCCGACTCTCTCTCTCTCTCTTGGTTTCTTTCTTCCCTTCGTTCTAATGCCATGTGATATGGTTAGTTTTCTTTGTGCTAATTTTATATTTTGCAATAATGTGACTTAGAGAAGTAGAGGAGAGGAGGCCTACATAAAATAATTTTTAAAACAATGCAGCAAAACCCATTTCACTCTTTCCTCCTTCTTCTTCTTTACAATTTTCGTGTGTGGGTTGTGTATGGGATTGTGGAAAAATGAGCACAAACTGTAATTAAAACAGCTGCTGTTGTTTTCTCCAGTCATTTCAATAATTATAATAACAAAATTATACCACAGTCACAACTTTATCAATTTAACTTTCCCTCCTGCATCTCCACATTCTCGTGTGGATGTACACACAAACCAACTTTTTGACTTGTGGACACTGCACAATTGTATTAAAAAAATTAAAATTTAATTCCTTTTCCTGTTCCCAGTTCCCAGTCTCTCCCACCCAACTACTTTCACCGGCTGAAGGGTGGGGAGTGAGAAAAAGAGGGGGGAGGGAATAGAAAGAGAGAAAAAATTTTGGCTACTCAGTGCTTATGTAAATAAATTCCAAATTCTACTCCCATCCTCTGTCTGATTGCCCAAACTTCCTTTCATAGACTCTGGAGAAGTTGCGTACACATGTATAATGTAAAGGGAGAAAGAGGGGAAAGAGATCGTTAGTGCATAGAAAACCAGGCTGTGTGACTCTTTATCTTTTGAAACTCCATCCCTCCTCTCATTTCAAAGTTGATGATCAGGAGGAGAAGAAGAGGGGAGGAGATGGTTGGGTCCTGCATTCAACTGTAGAGGTTTCTACACATGTCCACCGGGAAATAAATAACTTCTTTCCCCCAAAATAGTACGGATGTACCCGGCGACTTTAACCTGCCAAACCGATAACTTTTCATTGTGAGGGTCTGTGCAATGCAGGATGCACAAAGTGTAGACGGAGAGAGAGAGAGGGAGTGAAAGCACAGAAGGATGGACTTGAATACAATTTCAGCATCATTTACATTCATTCAAATGATGCATTGGACAATCATGTATGTATGAATGCAGAATGGCCGTCTGAGTTGTGATTCCTCCATTTGCATTAATATTTTGTACTTTTACTAATCAAAAGTCGTGTAAAGGTCAATGAAACTTAAAAATTTGCAAACTTTAATTGCTATGTAATTCCTTTATTACATAATTGTTTGAGAATATATAGCAATTTTTAGACTTTCACATTTGATTTTACACAATTTTCATTCATGTTTCCAATAAAATTTGAGTAACGTTGATGCAGTTAGAAGAAATTATTTGATTAGGTAATCAAATTTTTTTTAAAAAAATTAAAGAGAAAATATTGAATAAATGAAGAATATTTTTTACATGCGTCTAAGCACTTATGCCTTGAAATTATCGGGAAAAAACTTAAGTAAAAAAAGTGCGGGAGAAACTGAAGTGCACATTCGTCAAGTAAATAAGGAAGTGAAAGCAAAACACGCGTACAGGGGTTGATAAAAATGAAAGTGGTATCTGGACAGTATCTCTTCTTTTGCGTGTGTGTGGTTAATACATAGTAAAGTCTTCTTCAATAATAATGTGTTGAGAGAAAGTTGAGAGGAGATGTGGAGTGCACGTGGTAACGTGCTAGAATTTTTTTTCAATAAACTTTTTTTTCTACTTGAAAACTTTTATAAAAAAAAACAAGTCTTTTGGTTCCTTCGTCCTGTCTTTCTCTCTCCTTTTCACTTTCACCTTTTACAATATGCCTCCCTGGCTGCCTACCTCATTGCAAAAAAGTGTAGAGTTGTTGAGTATGATAGAGCAGAGAGCAGAATACAGTTCAAGGTGTACATGAGAGAGGTAGAGGCCATTACATGACATAATATCCTTGTATGCACAGACAGGGAGGAGAAAGCAAGGGAAAGTTGTGGAGGGCTTTGGATTAAAGGTATTTGGTGTTATGAATGTGAGAGTGATAGAAGGGAAGGATGTAACAGCAGCATGCTGGTCTCAAAACGAAGACGTACAAGAAAAGTAAGTCGGCTAACTCTCTCTCTCCCTCTCCGCCAGGTTATGATGGGGAATGTAGTTCTACGTGCTTTCCCCGCTTGTCTTCTTTCTTCCGTCTCCCTTACAGAGTTTTGGGAATGGAAGGTTAAGTAGTAATACAGACGGTTATTGAGCCACTGAACTTTTCCCACCGTTACCTGTCTCTCTCTCTCCCTCTCTCTCTCTGGTGAAAGTCCACTGCAGGAGAATGAGAGTAGAGGAAGCTACGCACTTGCAAGTCGTCTGTTGTAGATAGGGATAGGAGGATTGATATTGGTGGGAAAATTTTGATGTCTTCCTTAAATGGACCATTCCGAGCCTGAATTGCACTCCTGGTGAAGGAGCACTTAGTGTGCAATGGTAAAGATATGCCTCTCTCTCTCTACTGCTTTTCTCATGACCAAAAAAACGAGAACCTACGTACATACACTGGGTGAAAGTCTGTGTCTGCCAGTGTATGTATTGTATGTGTGTATACAAGGATGGGCGGATGGGTATATATGTCTGTGTGTACAGCTCTGTACTTTCTCAGCCACTCCAACTCACTTTTTCCCAAACATCAACAACCAATGCCAATTCCATCGACTCTTTCTTTCTATCTTTCCATCTACCCCTTTAGAAAAAAAATGTATATAGGTACATAAACAAGAGAGAGGAGAGGAACAGACACTCATAGCTAGAATTCTCCATGAAAACTCCATGTTCCCCATCACCCCATGCACTCTGTAGTACAATGTATATCGTAAAGTCTCGTTCTCTCTCTCCATCTCCTCGTTCTTCTTGATTTTTTTCTGTTGTGACTTCCATCAAAAAATTTTCACATACATAACGTCAAGACCAACTCGGGGAAAAGTAGGACATTCTCCTCGAGACCCTTCTTGTTTTGTGTGCTGCTCTGCTTTCTAACTGTATGGAGTGTCTGTGCTTAGGAAAAGGATGTGTGTTGAGTGTGAGTTTGGGTGTGTGTGTGTGAAAAAAACGGTAGATACAAAATCATTTTTTGTGCATTTTCTATCTCTGGATCTTCCCCGTACTCAAAATGTATGTGTGTTTTAGTACATGAGTATATTTTCTTATAAGGGATGTCAGCTTGTCGAAATTCAAAAGATTGATCTTTCCTCTAAATACCCGTTTGAAACAAAAAGAGAGCTTTTCGGGTTGTACGATTGTCAATCCTGAAGAGGGAAAAAAATGGAGAGAAAGCATGGAATCTTAACATTTTCTTTGTGACGACTGTTCCTTCGAGTACTTTGCACATTTAACTATGTAAGAGGAAATTTAGTGGAATTTTGTCAGATCAATATATGTCATGTTATTATACACATAATATATCAATATATGTATAATACCCTGTGTGTGTGTGTGTGTGAGATAGACGAAGAGATGAGAAAGGGGACAGAGGAGAAAGTCAAGAACAAGTTGATCTGAATAAATGGAAATAGTTTCCGATATGAATACGGATATGAAACACAAACGAAAGAGGAATTGTGCGTAATTGCAAGCACAAATAGCCTCTCAAATGGAGTAGTCAGGGGCGGGGGAGAGAGGAGAGGAGAAATAAGAGAGTGAGAAGGAAAGAGAGGAAAGGAGGATGAAGAGATGTGAAGGAAAATCAT
The DNA here is from genome assembly GCA_009870185.1 of Pygmarrhopalites habei. NCBI lineage: Eukaryota > Metazoa > Arthropoda > Collembola > Symphypleona > Arrhopalitidae > Pygmarrhopalites > Pygmarrhopalites habei. The sequence continues at coordinate 17,787 of WJFB01000279.1, read as the reverse complement.
GGCAGTCCGCCCAAATCAAAATTGCCTCTTTGTTCATTCAAACAGCTCTTCCATTGCCAGGAATATGTCATTTTTCATTTATCTGTACAAAAGGGGACAAGTCAGAAGTCCACTTTTTGTGGCTTACACCAGGACACACACACAATGAAGCACTACACTCTTCCATTTCCTTAATTGAACTCATCTTTTCATGTAAGTACTAAGTATACTTGTGTGTGTGTGTTTGGAAAGATGGCATACTTTAAGAACTTGTGGGTTACTCCAGTTCAAAATCTTTATGCACACATCTTAATACCCACACCCTCGACACATAGCAATTTTTAGTCAGATTAAATGTCGAGGAATTGTTAAGCTGGCGTAAGAAACTAGCCATGCGGCTAGCTTTTATATGCAAATGTAAAGTCAGGAGGGGAGAAAGGATGAAAGAAGGAGAGAGGGAGAGGGGAAGATATGAATGGGTAATTTAAAATGAACTAAACAAAAGAACAAAATATCTTATGTATCATCATTATTAAAATCTCTCCTCCCTTTCCCCTCTCCCATAATACTTGTGACTTAGTTAAAAACGTTCTGAATGCAGTTTTAGCTCGAAGGTGCTGCGGTAAGACACACAGTGAGTGTGCCATGTGTGTGTGTGTGTGTTTGTGTGGGGGAGAGTAGAAATGAGGAAAGGTCGTTCACGTGACCATCAGCTTATCAATTTTCCAGGATTGTTTCACCTAGATTAAACTACTTAACATTTTATTCACCCTATCCATACTGAATGTATGTTATGCAAGTGTGTGTGTGTGGGGTATGGTGATGTATGTAGATAAAATATGGAGTCATGTGAGGTGATGCGTGCCAAGCTCACCCTGCTCCATATACAGTCATCCATGTATGTGTTCATGTGGGGTGGGTGGGTGTGAGGGTAGTTAATAGTAATAAATAATGTAAATAAAGATGTCTTGTGATGGTTATTATCAGTAGGGCGAATCTCATTAATAAAATTGTACGATTATTGGCTGCAATGGAACATTAGAGGGGCGGAAGTCACTAATGTTGCAAAAGGAGGAGAAAGAGAGAGAGGGGGAGGGAATGAAGGTATCTTAGCGTTATAGATTAGGCACTAAATATTTTCTTCCAGGAAAACTTTTGACTTTATGGGGTAAAGTATAAAGTCTTTGAAAGAGAGAAAGTTTCAGCATAACTTTCTCCTTTTCCCTCTTCCACCCTATCCTCTCTGTATGTGCTCGTTCTGGCCTCCGTCTTATTTCATTGTTTCTATCTTAACCGTGTCAGCAGTGGGTCTGTGTGTAGGGACGTAAGTTATTGGAAATCACCAACTTGATCGACTCACACACACACACACACGCAGCACCCCTATATATGTAGTATATATATATTCACTCAGCTAGCATACATGTATGTAGTATGGCAGGCACAGTGCACACTCACAGACAAAGGTAAAGAATGTATTTACACTGTCAAACTAGGTATTTGTTTTGTCCTCCTTCCCTCTGCTTCCTCTCTAGATTCTGATGTATGACCACTTCGATTCGGATTTAGATTTCTCTGGGTGATCAAATACATAAAATGTGTCCTCTTCTATAATCCATATGAGAGCTCTATGTACACTCTATGTATACATCACACACACATGAGTGTGTGCATGTGGTGGTGTGGTGTGGGTAGTGTGGTGCCTGGGCGTATGTGAAGGGATTCGAATTGTTGATAGAAATGTAAAGAGAGAGATTTTTTGTCATGGTAAGCCTCTGTGTGTGCTTTCTCTTTTCTCTTTTTCTTTCCCTTTCCCTTTCTCTCTCTCTACACTTTTCATCGTTTAAGTCAAGAGGACAAAAAAGTTGTTGATTGGCTCTCTTCGCCCAAGTTTGACATGAGTGAAATATATGCATTGGCCCGCTCACGAAAAATAGAATCAAATGGCTAGAATTGCAGCCTTGCAGAAAAAACCGGAGGAGGAGGTGAAGGGGAGGAGGGAGGAAGAAAATGATAGTGGTGGCAACGAGCTTGCCTTTCGATTGCCAGTCACATCAGATAGGACTGGAGGGATCGGGATTAGGATTGCTTGGCTGAGTAGTTTTTTCTCTTCCTCTTTTACTTCTCCTTCCCTCTCTCTCCTGTCTTTTCTCTTAGTTTCCTTTCTCTACTTTCCTACGAGCCTCAACTCTCTCTCTCTCTCTGACCACTGGACTCGAGTTGCCATTTTTAGTTTGATTCTCTTTTATTTTTGCCGGGAGGGTACACAGTCCCTCATCCCCCCTTCTTCTTTCTTTATCCTCTCCACCTCCACCATCCTTTCTCTCTTTCTTGTTTAAAGTGTAGGCTGGATTCAAGTGTATAAAGGGGCTCGAATGTGGGGAAAGGAGAGAATAGGAGAGAAAAGAGTAAGGAAGTAAAATGTGAACTTGTTTGACTCAACAAAACAACAAGATCTACGACCAAAGAAAACCAATAGCAAATGGCAATGCGATGACAAATACACAGTAGAACACAAGCACACGCACACACACACACAGTCACACAGGAACAGTATTGGCATTAGCACTGGCATCCACAATTTCTTCATAGAGAGAGAGACAAAAGAGACAGAGAGAGAGAGAGAGAGAGAGAAGGGAGAAAGAGAAAGACTAAAGGGGGAAAAAAGTAAAAAAAAAAACATTGAATTTTCTTGGGAGTGGACAAACGGAAGTGAGGAGGCGAGAGACAGAGGACCAAAACCAGAATTTATGAGAATTCACGAGGATAAAGTGAAAAGAAAAGTTTGTTCGCGTAAAAGTCTTTCCGTTAACACGCCTCATTGAGTCGGCCAGTGACGAAGAAAACAACGAAACGAAGAGAGAACCAGAGCATTGCTTTCTCTCTAGTATATTTCTATATTTCTTTTTTACTCCATTCCACTTCGTCTTCTTCTCCTCCAGGAAAGTAGACTCATACACACATACACAGAGACAAAAACAGCCACGTGTGTACATTCCAAGTACACTTATTACTGATTTTACTTAGTTATTACACAAACCGATGACCGGATAAGAAAGCTCAACCAAGAAAAATCTCTCTCGCCCTCTCTCTCTCTCTCTCTCTCTCTCTTGTCCTCGTAAAGTTTGTCACAAGAATTCTACTACTATAACTTTTCTATCTTCCCTACAAACACACACACACACACTTAGCAAGGGAGGTTGAGCAGCGAGCAAGCAAGTTGAAGGGACGTTAGTGGAGTGGCCGACATGACACACAAAAAAATAAAGGGAAAAAAGTCTCTGAATTTACTTTCTCGCGGGCCCCCTTAGTGTGTTGTGTTCATGTCAACAGCAAAAGTAAAAGATGTACAGTGAGCAAGGAAGAAGAGAAAGGGAGAGAGGTGCTTAGCCGTATCCTGAACTTAATAATATATTTGCCATGTCTGCATGGACTGGGAAGTGTGCTTAAATAATAGTAAGTAACTATGTACTTTATAAATTTTGTGACACACTTAATGTTTCATCCGATCTCTCCCCTCTCTCTCACTCGCATCTGAGATACCATATCATAAATTCAGATTTATATTATCCCCACTTGTGCTCATCCTGTGTGTGTTGTTGTTGTCTCTGACAATCTGGGACTCATCCCAAAAGTCCATTAATAAATCTCACCACCATTCGTCAAGTATATCAATTCTTGTAGCTCAATTATTAAAGTTTGTTCAAAATCCTCCTCTCACTTTCTACCTTTTACCTTGAAAACCTGGACTCGGAAATCATCCTCTCACTCTTTCTCTTTCGATGAGGATGTTTGTATTTTCAATCTGAACACTTGAACTGTCATGGAAGAGTGAGTTTGAGAGCTGATTGATCAATAGAGCCTAAAATGAAACAAGGGTAGTATGGATGGATAAAAAACTCTCTCTCTCTTCCTTTCTCTCTTTCTCTCTCTATCTGACTCGTCTATCTATCTCTTCCTTGGGCCTCCCTCTTTTCTTCTCAAAGTGAAATGTTGTGAAACGAACGTTGTAATTCAGCCTCATACCCTACATACATGTACAGATAGCCTACATAAGGAATCTCCAATTTTGAAGAGTTTGGAGTAGACTGCACAGGAGAAAGTTGGTATGACCAACAATATTCTCTGTGCCTTTACTTTGTTTCTCTCTCTCTCTCTCTCTATCTATTTCATGGCCGTAGGTAAGAAATGTTTTTTTATTAAAAGTTTCATGGCACATTGAAAAAACCTCGAATGAGAGGAATCCTTTATTTCACCCATCCTTCAACTCACACATATTGGACTGGAAGAGAGCATAGCAGTTGCATAGTTAAACAAAAAATTGGATGATATGCTGGATATTTCGTGTGTGTGTATGTGTGTGTGTATTCCAGAATATTTCATAACTGAGAAAAGCGATGCTCTACTGTACGAGGATGTGTTGGGAATAGAGTGAGTGAGGGTGTTGTTTTGTTTGAAGAACACAGTATTTTCTATCTTATTCCGTGTGTAAGACACACACTCACACAAGAGTGTGCAGATATAGACCTGTAGATGATTACACATTTCGACAACTATAGTACATATACATTGATGTGGAGAAGTGGATGAAGACTGAGGACTGTAAGAAGAATATTGTATGAGAAGTGGAAGACACATCATACACACGCATACACACACTGTGCTGTACACTAGGAAGGGGTGAACAGAAAATAGCTCAGGCAAACAACTCACGTACTTCATATTATGTACACGAATGTCTTGTACTCTCCTCTCTCTCTCTCTTTCTTCTTTCTCTTTCCCTCTACGCTCTCACTCCTTTTCTATATTGCCAACATTACATCCTTCAATTGTATTGTTTAGATCGTTTCAAGTTTCTCGGCGTACAGAGTAAATAGACATTTGTACAGATCCAACCACCTTCCCTCCTGACATCCTTGCATTGTAAATAAGGAAAAGAGAAAAGAGGGAGAAAATACATTCTTTTTGCAGAGAGCAGCTTTGCTATAGAAGACTGGAGAAAAAGTCCTCAAAAAAGTAAAGTGTGCCTCCAAAAACACACCCACACCCACAATGCACACACGCAGTCTAAATGGTATATGAACCTAGTAAATGGTACGAAAAGAAAGGGAAGGGAAAAATCTTGGGTTGAGCTTTCTCTCTCTCTCTCTCTTTCACTTCCCTTCTTGCTCCAAACCTCAATTTGAACTCTCAACCGAAGAGCTACGGCCGAGAGCTTTCACTTGTTCTAATATTAGTTGTGTGTGTGTGTGTATGTGTTTCACTTGTACATGTGGAAGTATGTCGATGTTATAAAATATCTAAATTTACTCTCACACTCTCACTCACACTTTCTCCTCCTCTGCTTCTCTCCCTGGATAATATACAGTAGAATCTATACACACAAACCGTAAATACAGAATTGTCCAGGGTTTTTCTTAAAGATGAAGTACCCATAAGAGTATAGAGGGAGGGAGAGCAAGTGTGTGTGTGTATTTGTATGGTGACGGGGTAGCGGTAAAATGATTTCTCTCTCAGAGGGTGTCTCAGAGTGAGAGAGAGTGTGTGTGTGTAAGTATGGTGTGTAGGTAAACGAGATTTTGGCAAATCCTCAATACTGATTTGGATTACTTATGGCAACGAGTTTCCTCTGGCCGTCGTGCACTTTGAGCTGAAGCCTTAGACTTTCAATGGGTTTAGGATACGTAAATTGTTTTTCAAGATTGATATCAGTCGTAGCAAACAATACACTTGCTCCCATACTTTTGTATTATTTATGTGTGTGAGGTTGCTTGCCTCTCCTCCCTCTTTTCCTTTCCCTTCCTCCTTCCTCCCCCTCTCCTCTCGTTTTCCTCCTCCTTTCTCTCTCCCTCTTCGATGGTGATGGCAGTGGCCTAGTCAAACGAGCTCCTTATATCTCTCCATCCCCTGGGCTCGCCTCTATTGATGGCAACGCTCAGTTTCAGTTTCGCAATGCGGACTATTGCGTCGTCCACTCATTCATTCCTCCACACTCTGCTGTTCTTTCTTTTCTTCTTCTTATCCTTCCGAGTGGAGGAGGAGGAAGGAAAAAAGACGTTGGATTCCACACACACTCACACTCTCACCCATCCACCCTCATTCTCTCCCACAGCCTCAGCTTATCTTTACCAGACTTTGAGATCCCACAAGGCATAACCTTAACGATTTCTTTACTTCTTAATTAGCACCGTTTCTTTTTCGTTTTCTAATATTCCTCAACCACTCTCGTAACCAATATAATGGGCCAAGGAGGAGAAAGAGGGACACCTGGACTCAGCTTCTGGGATGTGTGTCTATGTGTGTGTGTGAAGGGAAAAACTTTGAGAAAACCAACAATTTAAACTTTTAAGCCTCGTCTCAGATTATTTTCCATGTACTTTAACACGTATGTATGAACACTGGGGATGTACGGAATGAACTTGGGTTTGTGTGAGAAAAAAGAGGTAAAAAAAATCTCCACACAATTAGACGGACGCAATAATATTTGATGTAGTCACTAAAGCTTGGTACGGAGGTAGAGCAGGGCGTGGTATTAATGGCCATGCAGGTACAGACTGAAGTGGGATGGGATCTAGGAATTTTTTTTTTTAAAGGTTTTTTTTGGGAAAAAAGATAAAATCGGAGGGTGGCACATGGATGTGGCATATGGTGTGGAAATTGTATAGTTTTTACAAAAATTGATCCTCGTTTATTAATAATCCTTCATTTTTTTCTGGTTGCAGGTGTCATGGATCAGAAAAAGAGATTTACATGTGCTCACCTCGAGTATTTACACTTTTACCGGGGACGCTCGCTTCGCTGTCATCCATCCAGAGAATTCAGACGACTGGCAACTCGAAATTCGCTATGTTCAAAAGGTACACACATTCCTACATTTATGATTGTGCGGGCGCAGTCATACGCAAAGTGAAAGTAAATTTTAATATTTCTGATAAACAAATTTTTTTTAGCGGGATTCGGGGGTGTACGAGTGTCAGGTAAATTAACATTTGCATCACTCATTATGAACAACTTTCCAAAGAATTACAAATCACAGTCAAAATGGTTTGCTGACAATAATTGTATTAATTACACATTTCTGTACTTTGACGTAAACATAATTTTATTTCATTCAATTTCGTTCATGAAGGTGAATACAGAGCCCAAAATGAATCTAGCCATGATGCTGAACGTGGAAGGTAGAAGAAATTCCGACATCTGCATGATCTGTTGTCTCAGTACATAATTTAAGAGGACAAAAAATGTCATTTTGTGTTTGTGAATATCTATTTTTTTACTCAAACTGCTCTCGTCTACATCTCTTTCTTAACAAGAAAACTTCGTTTCAATTTTCTTCTTCTTTCTCTTTTTGTCTCTGTCAGACTCTTGTTCTAGTCGATTTCTTTGTTCTTGTGGTTTTTGCTTTTTATTTCAATAACAATCACTTTTTACTCTCTCTTTTTTTACTCTAAATAATTTATTTCTTAATCTTCCCCTGATACTTTTAATGGCTCACGGAGTGCAATGCAACTGCGAGAGGAAGTTAGAGATAGGATTCTTTCCTTTACTCCTCTCCTTCATCTCATGGCCCGTCTCCAGAGAAATGAGAAACAAAAAATTGCGACTAAAGTGACACATGTGGCTTGGAATCCAGATTCTTTATTTTTTATTCTAACACCCTCCTCCTCTCTTCCGCCTTTATTCTATGCCAGAGACATTTTTTCTCTTAAAAAATTTATATCTTTAGGAATCCCACACACACACACACACACACACATGTTCCTTTTTTCAAACACACACACACAAAGAAAATCTTTCTTCCCTCTCTTTCTATAAACTTCATCTTTCTCCCAGTGTGTGTGTGCATGTATAATATAATGATGTAATATATAGACAGCACGTATTTTAGAGCATAAATTTATCTCTCAAGCTATCCCCTCCCACACCCATTCTTTTGTGCAAAAATTTCCCCTATTCTTCCCATCCCTTTCCTTAGTATACAGTATTCAGTATACTCACTATAATACAATATGTACGCTTTCTCCAAAGTTGCATACATATCCAATACCGTATACTCAAAATGCATTCGTTTATATTGTATTCAATGTGAAATATTATTAACCTAGTTTCCCACCATCCCTTCTACACCTCCTTCAATCTGAGACTCCCTATATATTACTTACCATCGTTAAGGAAATGTCTGTATATACTTATTTTTCTCCTTATGAATATAAACTGTCATTTTTTCTATTCACCTGAATCCACTATTTAACACTCTTCCTCTTTCCTTTTCCTATAACCAATTGTATAACAAGCCCAAAATGCCAGCCAAGAATACACACACACACACACACATATATGCATACATGCACAACGCACATGGATGTGCCTCAATTCAATCCGTACATTCAGAAAGCAATATATTATACCTTACATATTATATGCAGTTTGCTTCTGACAAATTCTTACCCGTCGCCACCGCCACTATCACACATAGCCCTTTCCTCCTCCTCTTTTATTCTTCTTCTTTTCCCTTATTTTATTTCTACTCTCTCTCTCTCTCTCTCCTTTGGTTTTTTTCTCTTCTTCTTCTTCTGTCTATATATGTAGCTCTTGAGAATCTCTCTTTACATTGCATGTGTCTGGGTTGGTTCGTTCATCATTTTTCTTCATCCTCTTCTTCTTCTCCGCAAAAATGCAAAGGCAAAAGCAAAAAAAATTCCCAAGTTTTTTTTTCTCTTGTTGAGTCTCTCTGAGCTGAACGCTGCCTTTTCTGTTTTCTGCAGATCGTGAAATGCTTTCGGAACAAGGCTCCACTAGACCCACTACAGGTTGACATTTTTACTTTCTACTTCGGCTACAATTCCCTTCATTTTTCCCCTTTCTTTCACTTTTTTGTCATTGCTCCCACTGTCGTCGTCGTTCGTCGTGTCATAGAAATTCATATCCTTAGCAGTACAGGAACATGTATTACCATAGGCTGAAAAAATGTGTGTAACTGTGTAGTTTGCTTGTGTAGTCCCTGCTACTATTTATATATCTTTACAAATTTCAAAATGCTTATCCTATCCACAGATCCATTATACATTTGTATACATATTATGGACACCGTACACATACTGTATTATACATTAGCTTTTTTACTTTCTCCAACAGAAAAAGCGTATACACAGCTCAGCCCACACTTACTTCCATTGCTGGTTTATATGCTTTGCTTTTCTCGCTTCCCTCAAATAGTCTCTCTCCATTCTACAATTCTATTAACAATATTTTATAACAAGAATTTTTTTCTTGAACCTACTCACAAGTTGAGATTAGATAAAAAAAAATATTATACACGTTTACACGTACATACATATGGGAGTGTACATAGTTATTACTATCTGCATTTCGTTCTAAGCTTCAACCTCAGAGTTAAAGTTGGAGTGAAATAAAATACACACACACAATTCAACAACCGACAAAAAAAATCTTGAAGATTTCTGAATTCAAAATCTACAGTGGCTGGAAGCATATGTAAATATTGTAGAGAGAGAGAAGAGAGAAGAGAGGGAGGGGGAAGAAAATTGTGCGTATGTATTCAAGGCATAAAATACGTGTCAAAGGACTACACACACAGTGTATGCAATTGATGGAGGGGTACTCTTCAGTGAACTGTGTGTGTGTGTACACTGTGTACAGTACTACTACACTACACAGTGCTTTGCGTGTGCTTTTTTTTCACCGCAATTCCCAGGTAGGCATGTAATGTCAGGCAAGCTAAGTAGATTATGCTTCATGCCCTGGTCTCTTTTCCTTGCTTTCTCTCGCTCTCTTCCATACATGTAAATGTAAAATGTGTCAACCGTAAGTGCTTGGTAGATTACATACAGAGGGAATTTACTTTGCATGTCGTCTACATTTTTTCCTTCTCTCTCTCTCTCTCTTCCTTTCCTTCTCTGCTCCTGCCGCTCCTTCGTTTTTGGTCTCTCTCTCTCTTTTATACTCACTCAGTGAGAGAGACAGAGAAGAGGGAGGGAAAAAATTGTGAGCAATTTTCCTTCCCTTCACATTTCAAATGGTCATGACCATGGTACATACAGTGTACAGTGTTCTGTGTGCCTGTGGTGGATGAAGGGGCCTCCACAACCATATGTACACTCAATTGAATTTATTGCATTACATTAAATTTGAGAGTGCGCCAGGAAACCAAGGAAAGTCGTGTCATACCTTTTAAAAATTTTCCATAAAGCCTTTAAAAAAGCAAAGCAGATTTAGAGTAGGAGCTAAAAGAAGGGAAAGCGGAGGAGACGGAAAGAAAAGGAGCGAAACTACACATGTATAGTGAGGTGTGTATCATATATTCGGGTATTCCAGTTATTTTGTGTACATATTATTATTATTACGTACTCTTTTTATTTTCTAAAACATAAATGCTCAAAGAAAATATTTACATTTTTCCTCCTGTCATATTTCTACTTTTACTACTATTACCACGATGACTCAACTATTACATGTCAAAGTAATAGTAACAGAGAGGGAGAGAGGGAGAAGGGAAGTCACCACCACAAACCGGCATACAAATGACAGTGTACATACATTAGCTTAGAAAAAAGAAAGTAACCAGGTGAAAACGTGAGGAGGGGAGAAAACAACTTGAGTGAGGGAGACTGCTACTCATAACAACCACACACATTGTTTACTCATGTTTTATTATCAAGTGCAAGGAGATCGCTGAAAGTCATCATAAAAAATTTTTTTAGTTGGATATTTCTCAGAGTACCATGCTCTCCCTGTACTACTAGGTAGGCAGTCTTACAGTGTGTGAAATACAACCCACACAAATACAAACAACTATTTAAACCTGTGTGTACATTACATGTGTGTAGTCTTGTAAAACTTCCAACTATATCATAATATTATATTATATTTACACCGTGATTGTTCCAAGCAAGTCCGGGTCATTATTTTCACCTTTTTATGGACATTTCTCTGAGGATTGGATTTCACTCTTGATGGCAGTACAAACGCAGTACAAAATTTTGGTCAAATTTATTAAAGAATTTTTGTGACCAAAGGTTAAAGAAATAGAGTGTCGAGTCTTGGGAGGTGAAATGTATATGCAGAATACGGTAGAATGTAGACATATGAGATATGAACATGGATATGGGGTGGAGGAAAACAAGAAAACATGAAAAAACAGGAAGCAGGACTGAAAACTCTCGTTTGAAATGTTTGAAATGAGATTGTGTTCATGTCGTTGTGGTTCCTCGGTTTATTTTGCAAAAAATAACTAGGGGAGGAGGAGGGGGAAGATGGAGAGCGCTTAAAAAAATAAAAGTTGATAAGTGAATTTTGTATGTATACACCAGTCACAATAGCTACACTTTTTCACAGCCTCGTTTCTTGATATCGGACGAGGATGTGTTACAAGATAAAAATAATTGCTCATATTTGCCTTTTTAAATGGTCTAACATATTCATTGTGTGTATGTGTGTGTGTGAATGTACTAAGACTTGGTTTAGATTGCAAGTACAGTAAAATATTGTGTTGTAAAGGGGATGAGGGAGTAAAAATGAATTTTATTACATTTACCGTTAGTTTAGTTAGTATTCTAATTTCCGTTGTATACCAATCCACATGGGGTATGTAAGGAGTACAGAAACTTCACACATCTGCATACACACACACCCTTCCCCTCTGGAATTTGAATTATTTTGAGAGAGAAGGAGAGAGAGGGAGAAACAATTGAGTCATGCCTTTTCATGAATGTACATGAAAACCTGCAATCAAGGCACATGATTACGAATTTTTTTAAGAAGCGGGGAGGATGGGGGGAATGTCGTAAAAAATTTGCGTGCCATTCTCAAAAGTCAAAAATATGGCTGGACGGATTTTTGGAATTTCATAAAAATAAACTTTTCTCCCTCCTTTCTCCTTTTCTACCCTTTCTCCAATTTTTTTGTTTCTTTTTTATATATTAAGTGTTGACAATAAAATGATATAACATTTTGCTAGAGGGAGAGGGAGGGTGTGTGCGTAAAACATATTATAAAAACACACACGGTAATAAGAAAAAGGAGAGGCATAACCTCAGGTCCCTTTCTGGTGACTTTATGGCTTATTCCCGCATGTCCTTTCTCTTGCATTATATTATGTGTGGATGTAATACTGTGTGCTGGTTGTGAGGGGCCATTAACTGAAACTGTGTAGTACTGTATGTAACCTGGAATGCACTGTGCGTACGGTAATAGCATGGAGAAAAGAACATAGGGAGAGAAAGTGTATGACCTCTTTCGAATATTCCATGTGCATTAACAAAAAAATGAAATGGACTCTCTCGAAAGTACAAAGTTATGCCATTACAAACTGGAATGGTATTTACAACATTTGTATTTTTAACTAGAACTTTCCTTGCATTTTAGGACATTTTCGGGTTGTCAGATGATCCAGTTTATCATATTTCTTTGATCAGCGTATTTTCATTAATTTTGACATTTGACCTGCTCATTAAGTTAAGAACCTGGCCACATCATAAGATAATTTTCTTGATGCAGGTGTAACAACTTTTTTTATTTGATTGTCAATTAAATTTAGTAGAATATAGGAAAAGTCACGAATTTTGGAAAGGTCTTGAAACCTATCGGAAGGAGGAGGTGGTCCTTCAAAAAAATTTATTAACCGTACACAAATGGGTCTAATATAATGTTGAGATTTATAGTAAATGATAATAGTATATATTTTGTGAGAGATGGTGTGAGGCTGAGTGTATATATGTGTGGTAAAATTGTGGATTATGTTTATGTGGTTGAGAATGAGGGGATGATAAAGACATTTTAGCCTCTGGTTATCACGCAGCCATTACGTCCCTTCCACATTCCCTCTTCTTTTTCCTTGGAGACTCGGAAGAGAGAATGAGGAGGAGGAGGAGGTAACAAAGTTAGATTTTCCCTCTTCTCTCATGTTATTACATGATAATGTGACCAAAGTGCATTCCGCATACAAAATGACAGTCCAATTCTCACTCCCATGTACTCCACCCCAAAAGATGACTGTACACACGCATACATGTACATGTATGTGTGTAAATGTATTTCGAGGAGAGTGAATGAGAAATGAGAATTTGGAATTTATTTCTTTGAACACGTTTTAACTTATTGCTCTCTCCTTTTACCGTACAACACACATTCTGTACCCCACATCCCTTCTTCTCCTCCTACTCCTCATTTTATACAAAAGGATAGTGTTCTGGAACAAAATAATGGCTGCTATATGACAGAATGTGTGCGTGTGTGTTAGAGAGAGAGAGTGTGTGTGTGTGGATAAAAGGAAACAGAGATGAGGGTGAAATGGGTGAGAAGAAGACCATTCTTCGTCTTGATTTGCATTTGTAAGTGTTCTTCCTCATGCCTGGAACCCATCAGCTGTAGTGTAGCCCTCAATGGGCAATTTCACCAACGATAAATGTGCAAAATATTGCATTTTATGAATGGAGAATTTTATTACGCGACTCACTTTCTCCTTCACTTTCTCCTCTCCGCTATTTAGTCTTCTTTTCTATTCTCAAAGACTTGAGCCAATTTCTGCTCCTTACCTCTCCCTCTCTTCTCCCTCCACAGCTACACACACTCCCCGGCAGGAAAGAGGGATGGAGAGAGAGAAAGTGAGAGAGAAAGTCTATACATTAGAGTGTCCAAGTGATGCGGAACAGGCGGTCCTAGTCAAGATGCTCATTGTGTGTCTGCGTGTGGTGCTGTTCCTCTTCCCATGGCCCACACACACACAAGTCTTCAACACCCCGGCAAAGTCTATACATCATTATTATCTATAGTTATATACATTTACAAGGTACTCCAAACCCCTCCACACAGTCATATAGTTATGTATATAGATAAATTCACAAGATACACATGAAATATATGGGCGAGAGAAAGTCATACCCGTACCCATTGCAATGTAATAAGAAGCCAATTTAGAGGAGGTGGGGAGAAGAAGGGAGAGAAAGTGAGAGAAAGTTAGCGCACATTTCCTCCATTTTGCTTCATAAGGGGGATTCAAAGGGCATGGAGAAGATGTATGATTGTTCAGTTGGAGGAATTCATATGTATCTGCATATTTCATAGAGAGAGAAAGAGAGAGAGATGGAGAGAGGAAGTGGGAGTGTAAAGAGGGAAGGCTAAAAGCTCACACATTTCTTTTCTTTCCCAGAACGAGGCTCAAGGGGATTGTCTTGCAAAAGACGGAGAGAGCCCCCGCCCTACCCATCCCTCTATGAAATTTCCTATTCCTACCTTCTCTCCCTCCCTCTCTCTACATTCATACTTTAACTCTGGTTCTTCCGTGTAAAATGATCAAACGTATCCACTTGCACTTTAAGCTCCAGACTCAGACGTGTGTGTGTCCGTACTGCGGTGCAGTTTGCGTGTTAAACTACATACTGGATGAGAATGAAGAGGAAGGTTATAGTTTTGGTCAAAATGTTTTTGAAACTCAAAATTGAGGATGTGTGTAAGAATGCGTTTATATGTACACCATGCTTATGTGGGTGTATGTGTGTGTGTGGAGGAAAAGACGGCGGATGGAGAGGTGGGGGAGGGAATGAAGAGTCTTAGGACTAATCTGAGGACTACCAAGTTCTTTACAAGAAAAATGAAAATTTTAAAAGAAGCAAGTTAACAAGTTTTTCTTTGAATAAAAGATATGCTCTACTCAACAGCGTTAAACGAGTATACGAGTTATAAGTGGAGAAAATGTGGCTGAGCCGCACGAGGAAAGTCCGCGTGCTTGTTTTGTGTGTGTGTATGTGTGTGTGTGTGTGGATATGTAGAATGGGAAGTTGAGACAAGTATGGAGTGAATGATGTATATAGATTAATAAAGTATATTAGGTTATGAAGACAAAATTTTGCAGATGGAAAACCTTCTTTAACCATAAGATAAAGTGAAAGAGAGTAGATTTTCTATCAAGAATTCCATCTGCTTTCCCTCCTTCGCGAGGAGTTTCTTACATATCTTTTTTCCGCCCCTGTCTTCTCCTTCAGACTTTCCTTGCGATGCTCAGACTGGGCTGCTGGAAGGGTTGAGTATATCTCTATTGCCACTGTGGTGTGTGTGTGTGTGTGGAAGAAAGGCCATGAAAAAAAGCGCCCAATACGTACGATAAGAGAAAAAAAGGTTAAGAGGAAGCAAGTAAGAAAAGAGGAGATAGAAAAAGTGCACAACTTGCTCTTCCTTTTTACCCTCTCCACCCTCTTCTCTCTCTACTTTCTCTTTCTCTCACACTGTACCCCTCCCCTCCCCCGCTTTCCTATTTATCCTTCAAGAGATGAGACTCACAAGTGTGTGTGTGTGTGTAGGAAGAGGAGATGAGGAAAACGCTTGGCGTCTCTTGATCCTTCTCTTTGCCTTATTCTCGTTTTTTTCATCCCGAGAAAAAACTCATTAGATTAAGTGATCGCTATTCAAACCAGATGCACTTTCCTGAATATTTATAGAAGCACTTTTCCAAGCTTCATTAAACTTTGTAAAGTTATTTCCTTTGTGAAATACATTAGTTCTGCTTAAAGGTAGCGTGATTCAATTTATTATCTATTGGTTTTCGCCCAGCAAATAATTTTTTGTAAATGTCCTCTGCTTTTCTCTTCCTTCCAAGTTTCCTTCCCTTCAAACACGTTAATTCACCCTCTCTCTCTTTACTCATGTGATTTTACATAAAATATTGAATATGGCCTAAAGGGGATTAAGACATTTGTGTGGAATTTGTTTTTTCTCCTCCCAGACTGAATGTTCCTTTGAGACATTTTTGAAAAATTAAAGAAATCGGAGGATCTTGGTCGATTTCCTCCAACTTGTATGCACTCCTCGGTTTAGGGGACATAAAAAATATCATCAGGGTCTGAGTTCCGAAATAGAAGGTTTTTTAAAAAAAAATTGCTCAAATCATGGACAGACATGAAAAATAAAGAAAGGGGGGAGGGGTGCTTAGAAAAGGTTGAAAAATCGGTCAAAACGTTTATCGATTTTATACGGTCTCATTCGTTTGAGCAGCTTGTGCATGACATGCATGAAACATGTGACTGTGCATCCCGCCCAGTGTCGTCCACCAGAAAGTTTTACTGCAAAACTGTATATACCACACATGGAGAGAGGTGCACATGCATGCATGTGTGCCTCTCTCCCTCTCTCAGACACCACACAAACAGTATAAAGGATTAGACAGTACAGAGGGTTGAAAATTTTAGAATAAGAGGAAGAGAATGTGGTGAAGATGAAGCGCGGAAAAACTATAGAAAGTCAGGAATTATATATAGAGGTCACATATTTCCCCGACCTCCTCTCTTCTCCCTCACTCTTCTTCCATGTAGGCATTTCATGCACGTTCCTCCACACACACACACATGCACACACATTCAACTGAACTTAACATAAGGGAGAGTTGGTGAGGCGACTGGGCTCAAGATGTGGACATGATTATTTGCAATAATCTATCGCGAGTAATTTCATGGATTCCGTGCCTTGTCTAAAGCCAAGCTGTGTTTATGAAGGACGGAAAAAACGAGGGAAAGTTTACCCCCAGCCTTTTACCCCAATAAATAATTTGTTAAGAACAAATTAATTAAGCCGTAAAGTCTGGATTTGACGGTACCCAATGGTTTCTCATTGTTCCACTTCCTCTTCTACTCTCTGCTCTGCCTCTGCCTCTACCATCATCTCTCCTGCTTTCCCCTATTTCTCTCTCTCTCCGGATTTTAGAGGGACGTCAAACCCTTAAATATAGCATGGCCTTATATGTACACTTCCATTCTCTTTCTTGACTCTTGTACTCCTATGTACATATATGCTTTACGATCCGCTTTGGCTGTTGCTTTCACTCTTTGCTTTCTTTTCTCCCCCTCGCTTTCTCTCTCTCTCGCTCTTTCTTTTTTTCACAAATACTTCAACCCATGTTTTTATTTTTCTTTAACCAGTCAGAGGAGTGAGTAGTGTCCGTTCATTAGATAGAAGAAGAACTATGTGTGTACTTCTACCTCCCTCCCTCACTTTCTCTTTGACTCCAAACTTGGGCTTTATATATACACACGTACACACAGACAAGACCTGAGCTTGCCTTTGGCAAAAATTTTGAGTTAAAAAAACGACCCCCTCTTTTCATATTAAATTGAGAACCAAGTAGCTTAAGTTCAATCTCAATACATCCCTCCCTCCTACATATCATCTCACGAGGGAGAGATGTACATATGCACATTTATAAGAATTTTTGGCAGACTGTCCATAAGTTTAAGTTTGTGTGGAGGAAAATAGACAGAGGGAGAGGGAGAGGGGACACAGAAGGAGAAAAGGGAATGGAGAGGACATGGGGAGAGAACATGTGATATAAAAGGATGTGTATGAGGGAAAGCAGAGAGAAAGCGAGGGGGAGAGTAATAAAGACTCGGTGGATAAGGATAAAGAAAAAGACGGAGGGAAAGAGATGGGAAGAAGAAGAAGCCACGGCTAGTGCAGAGCCTGTAGAGGTAAACTTGAGGAAAGGATGAGAGAAGGAAAAGAACGAGGGAAATCGAAGCACGTCTCGGCTTTATTTAGCGCAAAAATGCAATAGCAATACGAACAGGATGATAAGACCATCCTGGCAAACCCACCACCACTGCCACTGCCATAGTAGACTGAGCAACACACAACGCAACGGCCTTTCCCTGTTTCTCTCTCACTCATGTACATGGTGGACCAAAAGTCACTTAAAAAGTAAATAATTTTTCATTCCTAGAGTTTTGATCGTGGAGAGATGGGTTTGGTGTCAAAAGATAGCCCATTTCGGGGCATTTTTTTCCACATATTTAGTTTTTGAAAATT